>JAJMYO010000338.1:0-24475 GCA_023087385.1 Diplodia sapinea | reverse complement strand
CGTAGCATCTGACGTAACCAAGGACCTTCCGCTCCTCATAACAACGTCATAATACGAAGGTGGAAGGTTGACGTGTGTGACAGAGCGTGGGTTATGTGGAGTTTTGTTGCAACACTTTTCCGTCCGTAACACAATCCGAACAATGAAGCAAGCACGGATGTGGGTTTGGTGGGTGGGTAGGTGGAAAGGAAAGCGTTGATTGCGTGATTGGGGGCAATTGGTTGTTGAGGATGAGTTGTGCTGATTGTTGTTCATAGCACGAGGGGGCATCGGAAAAATAAAAATAAAAAATGGTACGGGCGGCGGTCTCGGCGGCCGTGCGGGAGAAGAAGACCAAGAAGAAGAACAAGAGAGCGGGCTGCAAATCGACATTAATCGATCATGCGGGCATGAAAGCAGGAGATGGGGACGGACGAGCGTCGGCTCCGCAAAATGGATCTGCAAAAAAAAAAAAAAAAATCAAGAATGTTCTACGGCCGTGATCATGATATGCACTGCTTTGCGCTCTCTCTGTTAATCCTCTAGCTTCTATGATTTCTAGAAAAGCGGCCGATGCAAGGAAACAAGAGCGAGCGACGGACGATTGCTCGAGCGCTCGCGCCAGCCAGAGGACCCAAGTCTTCAGCCAGGGTCCGTCCGCTACCTCCATCCACACCCCGACTACACTTCTCCCCGGAGAACGCGAACGGGGAGAAGAGATGGCGGCTATGGCGGAAACAAGGGCCCCCAAAACCCGAGTCTCGAATTTCCCCCTTCTTCCCCGAAGATGGCCTTGAAAATTTTTTCCCTTTCTTTACTGCATGTCCTCCTGCTCTGGCACGATGCTGTTCACCCTGCCCTTCTCGATCGCGGCGCGCACGTTCCCGATCGTCCACTCTTCCATCTTGGTTTGGGTCTGTGTAAAGGTAATGAGATCGTCAGCCAATCCGTTGCCGCATCCGCCAAAATAAAAAACGACGATCGTCGCAAAGAACATTCGTCCAAAGCACGTGGGCAACCATGGCGATCCCTCTTTACTTCTAGAAGGTGGGGTGGGGTTTCTGGGTCTCCGGTTCGGTGTTCCCGTCCTCCCTCCTTTCTCGTCAAGGGGGAGGAAAGAGGCGAGAAACCGAGCGAGCGAGCGAACACACCAACGACAGACGTTTCGCCCCCCTTTCGCTACGTCCGAAAGGCGACGATACGCGACCGTTGAGAGAGCCTCGTCACGAAGCGCTGTTTGGCGCCCGCTGCGCTCGTGCCTCGCTCTTCCCCCTCAGGGCAGCGAAACACGAGTGGGCACGCCTTCCAGAAAGCAAAAACAATATTCCAGAATGCAGATCGGGGATGGGGGGAGTGATAAAGGGAGTTTGGGGTATATCAGACAAAGGAAAGGTTAAATCATACCTCGACGGTCCACGTGCCCATATGCGGCACGAGCATGACGTGCGGGTTTGCGACCAGGCCCGGGTGCACCTTGGGCTCCTCCTCGTAGACGTCCAGGCCGGCCGACGCGACCTGCCCGCTCTCGAGCGCTGCCACCAGCGCCGCCTCGTCCATGACGGCGCCGCGTGCCGTGTTGACGATGATGACGCCCTTCTTCATCTTGGCGAATTGCGGCCCCGAGATGATGTGGCGTGTGTTTTTCTAATAATATGACGAACGAAATATGTTAATCACGCTGTTCTGCGGCTGTGCCGGGCTATCCCGGAAGATTGGGAAGTATATGTTTGGACAGGGAAGGGATGAAGGTGTATTTGGGTGGTGACGGCACTCTCCCGCTCCCAGAGCAGAGAGGCGAGAGACAGCGCAATCTCCTCCTGTGGCTGTGTAGAACGTGATGGGGGAGTGATGTTGTGTGAGTAAGTGGCAGTAGATTGCACATTTCGGGAGTGATCGGGAGCGTGTGACAGCAGCATCAGGTGTTCTGGAAGCCGCGGGCGAGCAGGGAAGGGTCAGGGGAAGGCGGAGGGCGGAGGGCCCGGAAGGAAGGAAGGGGAGAAGTTTCGGATATCTTTCTCCAAATCCTGCCCCCGAGAGAGGCTTTGGGCGAGATAGCCGAAAACGGCAAGCGAGCGAGGAAGAGCAAAGAAGCGAGCGAGCGGCGAAACAGAGCGAAGGGGAGCCGGACGATCCAGGAGAGAAAGGGGCAACAGACGGGACGAAGCTGAGCGAAACGGATGCAGAGGGAATGCCGACTTACGTTGAGAGGCAGGTTCAGGCTGAGGACGTCGCTTCTTGCGAGCAGATCGTCGAAGCTCACGTACTCGGCACCGCCGGACTGCTCGTCGCCGAGCTTGCGGCGGTTGTGGTAGATGACGGACATGCCAAACACCTCGGCCTTCTTCTTGAGGTTGCGGCCGATGCCACCCATTCCCAGGATGCCCAGGACCTTGCCCTCGGGGTCGTGGCCAAGCGGTGGCGGCGGGTTGCCACGCCACTGGCCAGCGCGCAGCGCCAGCATCGACGTGTTGAAGCCACGCAGGGCGCCAAGGATCAGGAACATGTTGACATCGGCCGTTGCATCGTCGGGAATTGACGGCACGTTGGAGACCTGGATGCCGCGGGCCTTGCACGCATGAACATCGACCTGGTCGTATCCAGCACCTTGATTGCCGTCAGTTCTGCACCGGCAGAATGCACAGGTCAAAACTCACCGTTGTGGGCAAGGAATTTCAGGCTCTCGGGCAGGGCCTGCACCAGCTCCTCGTCAACCAGGCCGGTGATGGCGACGCTGCCAAACGTCCTGTAGGCGGCAACAACGCCATCGAGCTTGCCAGCCTTGCACTCGTCGATAAACTCGGCGCGGTTCTTCGCCGTGGGCCGCACCAGCTCCGCAATGTCTGAGAGACCTTCCCAGGTGGCCTTGGCGCTGAGGACGGATGTGGTCAGTACACACAAGAATCCAGTGGCACGAGCAGGGACCGGCTATTGTGCAGCCACACATGCAGGTTCATGCGGGTGACTGCAGGGGCTCGCTCCCGGCCGAGACACTTACTGGTCAATGTCGCCCAACAGAAGAGCCTTGGGTTTGGCCATCTTGGACGCCGTCTTGGAGAGGTTGGCGGGAGTGGAGTGGAAGAAGCTGGGCCGGATGAATGCGGCGGGAAAGCGTGGGATGGAGGGGCGGGCGGTGGCGGGAGTGCTGCTGGCTTGGGAGTGGTGCAAGCGGCGGAGGAGCGAGGACGAGGCCAATGGAGCCTTGAGGGCTGGCGTCGAGGAGCGAATAGCAATGGAGAGATTCCGTGGTGCTGCTGTGGTCATTGGCACCCCGCGGTGACTCTGAGGGCCGGGTCGCGCCCCACACTTTAAAGCCGGTCGGCGCGAGATCGGGTCGCTGCACAGCCCGCCGATGTCCCAATTCACGCGTCTTCGGCCTGCTTTGTGCCGTCGGCTGCTGGTGCTGGTGCTGGTGCTGGTACTGTTGCTGCTGGCGCTTCGGGCGAGGGGAGAACGAGCAGTCCAAACGATGGAGCAGCGACAGGTGGGCGCGCCGTTGCCTTTTATGCCGTCGGTCGGCTGAAGTTCCCCACGCCCGACCACGGCCATGACGATATCGTCAATATTCTCCCCGAAACGGCATTGCAAACCCGGCCTCGTTTTTCCGCCCAACCGCTGAAACAGTCCATCTGTTCCCGCCTCCCCCTCCCGCTGCTCGGCCCAGCCCTCGCCTTGATGCGGCTGAGCCCTCACCCCCCGCTCCGCTCCGTCCCATCACCAAGGCCCGCGACACCGCAAGCCAATCGCTGTCCTAATGCGGTATACCTATCCTGCACCCTACCCCAGCTAGTCTCTCCGGCCTTATCACCCCCCAACCGTGACTCTAGCGAACACCCTGATTCTACTTCACCGTGCTAAGAGCAATGACTAGCCTCAGCTCTACAGCTCCATGTGCCGTGCGCATCTGCATCCTCCAAGTACCGATAAGAGCCCCGCAAGTGCCCAGCCTCGGGCTACCCTTATAGCGATAGCGGGCGCATCAACGATTGAGCTCCGCCTCGCCAATTTATCTTGCGGAGATATTGCATCCTACTTATGCGCAGGCAATCGAGGCCTACGTCCGGATGCAGATGCACAGTCTGAAAACTCCATCTGCCCACGGAAGAGGCCTCTCAAATCCCCCCGTCCTTTTCTTCGCGTCTTGCTTTCGTTGGTCGAGAAGGAATAGTCACGACGCAGATAGCATATACCGATTCCATCTCCGCACTAAAAACATGCTGCCTTCAGAAGAAAGTTTCGGGATCAGACGAGGCGAAAGCTTCCCCTTCTATTCTACATACACGACCTCACTCAGGTATCCAGACGACAACCCACCCTGTCTCAGCAGCGAACAGAACCACACTATTCCATTCACTCCACGGCCACAAACAATGAATAAAAATGTCTAAAAGAAAACGCCGCCTTCCACAGTGAATCCCAAATCCCCTTTTTTATCATAGACAAACTTTTTCCCTCTCGCTCTCTAATACCCATCGCTATCATCCCCCAACAACTTCGCATAATCCTCCACGCTCGCAAAAGTCGGCAAGTGCTTAAGCTTCCTCCTCTTCTTCCCTCTCTTATCTTTGTCGTCTGCCTCTCCGGCCTCTTCTGCCGCCGCCGCCGCCGCTGCCGCCTTCTTGCCTCCCTTCTTGCCCTTCTTCGACGGCTGCTGCTGCTGCTGCTTCTCCACCTCCGCCTCCTCGTCATCCTCCGCGTCCTCCCAGTCGAAGTCGCTCGGCAGCTCCAGCTCCTCGTCGCTTCCCACAAACGCAGCCTCATCGCCGTCGTCGAAGTCGAAGCCGCCGACGTCGCTGGCCTCCTCATCTTCTTCTTTGGCCTTCGATTGCTTCTTCTTGTTGTCCTTCTTCGACTTCTTCTGCTCCCCGACCACGGGCGCAATAACATCCGCCATCTCCTCGTCTCCTTCCTCCTCCTCCTCCTCCTCCTCCTCCTCCTCCTCCTCCTCCTCCTCCACGTCTTCGTCGTCCTCATCCGGCGCATCGGCAATGTCAACGCCACCATCCCCATCACTCTCACCATCATCATCTTCGTCCAGATCCTCCAAATCACTCTCCCCCGCCCCCATCAGCTCCTCCAGCTCCTCCAAATCCTCATCGTCCTCGTCATCCGGCCCCGCCACATCCGGCCGACTGCCGACCAACGCTTTCCAAATCTCCGCCTCGGCCGCATCCTCTTCGCCCCCGCTCCCATCATCACCCTTTGCCTCACCCTTTTTCTTCCCCTTCCCCTTCTGCGCCGCGACCCCGCTCCTCTCGAAGTACCGATGGAAAAACACCTCATCCGCAGGCACATCCTCGACGCGCCTGCGCCAAAACGCCTCCGAGTTCAGCGGGGCCTCCGCGCGCGCCGCGTCGCCGCCCGCGCGGACGAGAAGATCCGCCCTGGTCGCGCTGCCCGCCATGGGCTGCATGATGGAGACGCCGTGCGACGAACTCTTCTGCTGCTGGCGCGCGTTGCGGTACGCGAAGCGGTCGAGGAAGTGCGCGAGCGAGTGCAGCGTCGGGTCCGGCTTGGGCGGCATCTCGGCGCCCGCGGTGTACAGCAGGCGCGACGCGAAGAGCGACACGCTGGGGTGGAAGTGCAGCCGCAGCGGCGTGAGGTCCCAGAGGCAGCTGAGGTCGGCGTGGGCGTGGTCCGGGTCGCGCTTGCGGCCGTCGTAGTGCGGGCCGCCCGTGGACGAGGTGGACGGTTTGGTTGCGGATGCGGGGGTGGCTGTTGGCGTGGTCGGGGGGGCCTCGTTGCTCCCCTCTTCGGGCGCGTCGACAAAGTGCTCTTCTTCTTCGTCGTCGTCGAGCTCGGGCGTCTCGAGCATGGTCTTGATGCTGGGGAACGTCTTGGTGAGCTCGTAGATGAGGTAGAGCACGCCGCAGACGAAGGGCGGCTCGTGCAGGCTGATGACCTGCAGCAGGCGTTTGACGAAGGCCTTGACGCGCTTGATGCTGACGTCGGCCTTGAGGGATCTGTACAGGAGGTTGAGGTACATGACTTGTTTCGAAGAGTGCAGGAGGCGGGGATCCAGCACGGATTCGTATAGTGTCCGGTAGAACCTGTCGGTCGAGTAGTGTTTGGTTGCCGAGATTTGCTGGATCAGCAACAAAGCTTGGATGGCGGTGTTGAAGTTGGACGAATGGGTGACGCGGAAGATGGTGTCGAGCTGCTTTTCGAAAGAGACATCATCGGTCTTGGCGTAGGGGAAGGCACGGTTTACACCGGTCAAGACGCCGGCAATGAGCTTTTCGTTCAGCTCTGATGCAGCATCTATGGCCTTTTCCTGCTCCTTTTCTTTCGCCTTGGCCTTCTGTTTCGCCTTCTTGCCGGCCTGGCCGCCACCTCCCTGGAGCTTGTTTTCTTTCACTTCCGATTTCTGTCCAGTCTTCAACAGGCTCAAAAACAGCGCAAAGTAGATTTCCAGCAGCTTGCTCGCGACATCTGGGTCCTTTGCACTCAGGATTGTCTGGTTCAGGGTGATGATGGCGTAGTATTTGGCGTGAGGGCTTTGGTTGGGGCGGAAGAGGCATTCGGATTCGATGGCGCTGATGATGACGCCCTTCATGACCGGGTGCGAATTCTGAAGCTGGAGAAGCAGGTACGAGGCACGAGAGGAAATCTTCTTCTCATTGTCTCCCAGCTTGTTGATGAGCAACCTCAGCAAGTTTTCCTCTTGCTCAGGCTTCTCTTTCAAGAGCTCGTAGACGAAGGTGATGGCACGGCTCCTCGAGTACTCGACTTCATCATTGCACCAGCCCTCGAGAATCCTCAGCATCTCAAAGTAAGAGCGCTTCAACCAATCTTCATATGCCCAGGAGATCAAGTGGGCATTCTCGATGCCCGGGGGTAAGCGCTGGCCCGCCTCCCAGTTTGCGTTGGGTCCGGAGAAGCCAGCAAGCACGGCGGGTTGCTGGTTGAAGGAGCGTAGTTTCCTATCGGGCGGCAGCACCACGCCTTGGCCTAGCAAATCCTTGAGCGCACCCAAGGCGAGGAGTGCCTGGTTCCTGCTCTTCTTCTTGCCCAGTCCTAGCAGGTTCTCAAAAGCCTTCATGGTGTGCAGCGGTGATTCCTGGATCAACAGGGTCAAAGCCGAAACCTTGTCCTCCAGAGTACCCGAGGCCATGATGGTGGACAAGAACTTGTGAGACGAGTCGGCAGACATGTTGCTATCTGCGTATGTCTTGTTCTCGGTCTCGAGCAGCGATTCGGCATATTGGCGGACACCGTCGAGAACATAGCGCGGCGGAGGGTTGAAGTTGTCGGGGATAGCGATGGGAGGAAGCTCGGCAGCATGCCAGTCGGGACGGGGCTCGAACGTCTGCGCATATAAGTCAGCAGGGTGGAATACATCAAACAGTCGCAATGCTCACCAGGGAGCTCTTCTTGCTGGCCGGCGCAGGCTTGGGAGCGCGGGCAGCATGGCGATTGTCCTTGGAGTGATTCGGGGCCTTGTCGTGCTTTTGGAAGGGCTTTTCGGCGCCGTGGCGCGACTCGGAGGCGGTGCGCTTCTTTCCCATGGCGAGATACGGAATTTTGCAGCTGGGCCTCTCGGGTCCCTGCTATGCGCGCGGTCAGAGGTCGCGACGCGGGCTTCTCGAAAAAACTCGTGCCAAGACGTCGGCGATCGGCGGCGGCAGGGATGGTGGAAGCGACCGATCCACAGCTCCCTCTCCGCCTGCTGCCCCGCTGCGCCCGCCCAATTCCGCCGAACAGTCATATTGTTCCCGACACCAAAGCTCCCACTCTACGACCCAATTGCTCCGCTCGCTCCCGCCTGAGAACGCCCCAGACAGCCATGGCCCAGGACGGCAAAATCTCCATCACTCCGCTGCTCAAGCGGCTCTGGCCCGACCTGCCAGTGCCCGATGCCCCGCCAATCACCGCCAACGAGATTGCCCTGGCCGTTTCGCAAATCTTCACCAACAGCCTTTCTCCCGTACAGACCGGCGCCCTCCTGACCGCCCTGCACTTCAAGGAGTATGACCGCAAAGCCGACGTCTTGTTCAAGTGCGCCGGCGCAATGCGCGACGCCGCCGCCCAGGTCGACAAGAAAGCCCTGCGCGAGGTCCTGAAGAAGAACGTGCGGAAAGAAGGAAGCTACCGCGGTGGGCTGGTATGGTATGCCCAATTGCTACTGCGAGCAGTGCGGCTTGACTTCTGAAGAGAACCTCCCGCTGACTCGCCCAACCTCCGCAGTGTGATATCGTAGGGACCGGCGGCGACTCGCACAACACATACAACGTCAGCACAACCTCGTCCATCCTGGCCTCGTCGCTGCTCCGCCTCAGCAAGCATGGCAACCGCTCCTCGACCTCCAAGTCCGGCTCCGCCGACCTGCTCGACAGCACCCAGCCGCGCGCCCCGGTCATCAGCGCCGTCACTCCCACGACGCTCGAAGAGATCTATGGCAGCACCAACTACGCCTTCCTCTTCGCCCCCATCTTCCACCCGGCCATGAAATACGTCGCGCCTATCCGTAAGGAGCTGGGCTGGCGCACAATCTTCAACCTGCTGGGCCCGCTGACCAACCCGGTCGAAGCCCTGATCGAGGCGCGCGTCATCGGCGTGGCCCGCCGCGACGTGGGCCCCGTCTTCGCCGAGGTGCTCAAGCTGGCCGGCGCGCGCAAGGCGCTCGTCATCTGCGGCAACGAGGACCTGGACGAGCTGAGCTGCGCGGGGCCCAGCAGCTGCTGGATGCTCAAGGAGCGCCCCAACCCGGACTTCCGCGGCCCCAAGGACGAGGCCGACGAGGACTACACCACCTCCGACGACGACGACGCCCCGCCCCGCTCCCTCGTCGCTATCGACCACTTCGAGGTCGCCCCCGAGCACTTTGGCCTGCCCCGCCACGCCCTCTCCGACGTCAGCCCCGGCAAGGAGGCCCACGAGAACGCCGACATCTTGATGAAGCTGCTCCGGAACGAGCTGCCGCCCGACAACCCCATCTTGCACTTCGTCCTGATCAACACGGCCGCGCTATTCGTCGTCGCCGGTGTCTGCGAGGCGGACGAGAGCAACATGGGTCCCGGCGATGACGGCAAGGTCATTACCGAGAGGGGTCCCGGTGGCTGTCGCTGGAAGGAGGGCGTCAGGAGAGCACGCTGGGCGATTGAGAGCGGCGAGGCGCTGAAGCAGTGGGAGGCTTTCGTCGAGGTCACGAACAGGGTTAAGGTGTGAGGAGGGGGGGGGCTTTTCTGGTAAAAAGAAGGAAGAGCCCTTTGAGTGAAGCGCTGTGTTGGCCCGAGGAAGGGGGGCTATTTATTCCAACATCCCGTCGTTCCCACGTCTTGACATCTTGGAAAATTTTGCATAGGACTGGAGTAGAATGCAATGCTGTTCGCCGGGGCGTGACGGAAGCGTTCGACTCGCTACTGAAGCCTGCTGCAGACATGCTTTCGAACTTCTTTGCCGCGTGACTAGGGTGAACTCTTGAAAGAATCGTATTGAGGTGCGGTGGACGCATGGCTTCCGGAATGATGACCTTTCAGTGCTGCAGCACCGGTCGATTACGTTGCTTGGATCAAGGAACAACAGACTGACGAGCGAACCATGACCTTGCACAGACATCTAGGTACACTACCGAAAACTAACCACCATAGCTGTTGAGGCGGGACGTTGGATCTTCTCCATTCATCTCTGTTCTCGTACCGGTTATTTGAGACACAGGTTGATAGAACCATTCCCTCCCCTCCCGATGCTTCCTTAGACAGAGACTTTCAGAAGGAGTGAGTCTAACTCCGATGGCGACAAAATTTAAAAGGCATCGAAGGTCTGACGTGTACCCGCCCGCCCTTCGAGAGGAACAACAACCCCGGCCTCCAGAAAAAAAAAAAGAATTCAACTGTCATTCTTTTCGATCAAGCAAATGGTATATCCCCGCATTCAAAAAACCACGCAGCGCACACCGTGAGATCTCCTCTAAGAAACAAATTGCGTCTATGTCAAAGACGTGAAGGCTCCAAGGCTGGGGGGGTGTGAGACAAAAAAAAAAAAAAAGGGCGTTTCGTGCCAAAAACAACAGTGATGAGAAACCAATGCTGATCCGCAAAGGGAAAAATATAAGATTCATTCGTTGCTCGAGATCGATCCTTCCATTTTCTTTTTGGGCGGATCGAAATACACACAAAACACCCTCCCTTATGCTGTCGTAATCCCAAAGGCTTTCCATGGCGCCATGATAAAATATCTATATCGAAACAACACAAAAAACAACAACAACAGCATCCCACAATGTTCCACATTATTCAGCCCCCCGTTTTACTGACCGTTCGCAGTCTTATGCGGAAGACCCGAGCTCGCTTGGCCGACAGGCACAGAGGCAGATGATGGGGCGGTTTGCTTACTTTGCTCGGCTTGCGAGCCCTCCGGCGTCTTCTTGCTGGGCGGGGTCAATATGGGAGGGTTGGCGCTAGGCGCCAACTGAGCGACGGGCGGGAGCTTCGGGAGTTCGAAGAGCCCTTGGGATGCAGGTGGAGCGCCGTCATGCTTTTCCGGTGAGATTCCAGCTGAGGGCTCGGGCAGGAGGCGGGAGTTGTTCTCTACGAAAGGGGAAGAGTGCTGCTGCTGCTGCGGAGGGGACGATGCTTGTTTTACCGGTGAGAATGCTGGACGCTGAATCGGTGCTGGCAGGAAAGACGTGCCAGGGCTAGTGAAAGGGGCTGTCATAGGGTGCCCGTTGGTTTGGTATGGTGAAGACGCGGGTGCGGGCTTTGACGGCGATGGGGCGCCGTATCCCGAGGACATGGGACGCTTTTGGTCCGTAGCTGCACTTGGCTTTGATGGCGATTGAGCTCCGTAGCCCGAGGAGGGGCTGTTCGGGGACGGGTTATACGTCAGAGGCCGATTTGGAGATGAATTGGATGACGGATTGCGGTTATGTCCGTTGGACTGTCCATGAGGTGGGTTCTGAGACGGAGGTGAGCGGTGCCAGTTAGGAGGACCCGCCATAACGTGGTGTCCACTTTGACCACCGGCCATGAAACGTGGTGGCGGAATGGACGGTGCATTTGCGGCTTGTAATGATGGCACTGGCGGCGGTGGAGCTTGAGAGGGTGTGCTGTGTGCGGAGCCATAACTGGATCCCGCATGGATCATTCCAGGTGGACCAGAGGTTTGGCCGTGAGGCGATAGGCTTGGGCCATTCAGGATACCATTTGCCGGCGGTGGGTGTGGTGGGGCTGCTTGCTGGGGCCGTGCTGACTGCGACGGCTGACCGGAAGGTTCAGTCTGCCCTGGCGGAGGTGCCACCGCCAGCGATGAGGCAGAAGTGTCCGGCTTAGGTGAAGCGCCGACCTTGAACTTAAGGGGTGGCAGCTTAGGCCTCGCAGCCTCTTCCGCCTTGCGCTTGCAATCTGAACAGACGAAGTGGAAGTCGTCCCTTTCTGCTGTCGCCTTGGCAATTCCGTGGCACGCACTATGTTGCCAGACGTTGCATCCCTCGCATGCGATGCTGTGCGATCCATCGTCCTGTCGCGAAGTCAGCTGCCGTACCAAACAACACAAGCGTCGGATGCCGTACGAGGTTTTCGCCATGAACACCGCAGACGGCGCAGTCGAAGATCCAGTTTTCTTCCTCCTGTGCCATCTGCTCCAGCTCTCTCTGACGCCTTTCCATCTCGGCCTTGAGATGGCGTTCGGACATCCGCATTTCGTTGGTTTCTGCCTTTTCACTATTCTCCCGTAGCTTCTTCAATTCTTCCTCGTGAAGTATGCGCCTCACTTCACGTTCTTTTAGGCGCTGCTCGCGGGTCATCATGCGTGATTCTCGTGCCTTGAGGGTGTCAGCAAACGGTTCCAGCGAGTGATCGAATGATGGACGCACCTCTTCCATCTGCTTGTGCTTATCTTGCTCCTTCTTGGCCATTTCTAGGTCGGCTGTACGCTTGCGCTCAGCTTCAACAGCAGCCTCTTGTTCCTTTTGCTTCTCCACGCGGCCTGCGATTCTGCTGGACCGCTTTGCATTCGCCAGCTTCTCGAGATTCTCCAGCTCCCTTTGCTTCCTTAGAGCCTTTTGTCGCTGTTGCTCAGCCCTCTTCTCGATAATGGGTAAGACTTCGGCCTGTAAGCGCTTCACGAGCTCTTTCTCATTTTGATCTCTGCTCTTGCGGATCGATTCGACAAAGCCATTATAGTCTTCCAGCGTGACGGCGACGCATTCCCATTTCATACCGCCAAACGTGTCCTCTTCCCGTGTAGAAGCATCCTGGGTACCGTCTTCCTCCTGTTCCACATCACTTTCTAAAGGCGATGTGGATAGCCTCCTTCGCTTGCTTGCTCGGGTGCCCTTGGTTTTCTTAGGCTTCGCCTTCGCTTTCGACTTAGACCTTGGCGGTGGGGTGGCGGGCAAAGGCGGATCGGTACGGCGGTATAAGCGATCGTCATCGAGTACAAAGTATGTTCGGTCCTCCTTGTCCCACCCAAATGCTTCGACGCGCTGCGTGACCTTAGTAAAGACCAATGCTGCCAGTAGACAATGTCGCTTACCCAGTTTGTCTGCTCCGTGTCCTTCTGCTCCGGCATCTTTTCGCGTATGCGCTCAGCGTTACCGAGGGTCCAGGTGGAAAGCTGTTGGAGGACACGAATCTTGGTGAAGGTGTCCATGTCGTTAAACTTCCTAGGCTCCTCATCGACTCCGAACGGATTGCGCTGAGGCGCCTTGGCGACGTACTGGCGGCGCGCATACTCGTCGAAGATATCCAAGCTGGTCAAAGTCAGCGGGCGACTATTTAGCGCGTGTGCAGGAGCTCTCACGTTAGTCCTTTGTGTGACGATACATATTTGAGCAGAGCTAGGCCGATTTGCGCAAGCGTTTCGGACGGCGTGGGCGTTAGGCATTCTGCCTCGAGTTCCTGCACCGGGTTAGATACGTCCAACATCGGGGTGTACGGAGTGTACGCGGCTGATGGCTGTGGGGAAATGCTCACATCAACGTCGATGTCCTCGTCGATCTTCACGACGGTACCAAAGGTGTAAATGTATTGAACGAGACTCGCAAACTCCCAGGTGTTGCGCAGCTTCTCGAGCTTGGTGGGCTCTTGGTTCGGCGGTTGTTCCTCCTGCTCGACTTCCTGACGGGCGCGCTTCCTGGCAGGCATGGTGACGGAAGCGTGCCGTGCGGCGACGCGTTGCGGCAGGCGCGAGGGGGCAAACAGCGCGATTGGCGTGGCTTCGGGCGAGAAACGGTCGGATAGCGTGATATGGAGCGAGAATAGCGCGCGGCTTGCGGCGGGACGCGCGACGGGCCGTGGGGTGGAAGTGGCGGGTGATTCTGAAGCTGTACCTGATCTCTGTAGAAATTGGAGAGGGCCGACACTCCAGCGTCACTCGGGGCGGCGCGTTCGCTCTTGGCACTACCGCTCCGCGGCCCGGCCTCCTGTCAGCACAACCTGCATGTCGTGGCCGCATCACATGAGGGACAATCCCATCCCTTGCCCATCCTTTCGCCCCAGGCACACGCCCGGATACGCAAACTAAGCGAAACACGATTCCAGCGCGGTATGTGATTCTGCGCGTTCGTGTGCCGCGGCAGGCGTTTGCGCGCACCCATACGAGAGGCCCAGGCGAGACGCAATGGACGCATATATTACCAGGCAATTATCCGTCTCAGACAGGTCCACTGCAAACGCCGTTGAAGCAGCTCTCTTGCACATATGTATTGACAGCAGTCGCTGCAGCGGCGCGCAGAACACCTGGCAGGCCCGGAAAAGTTGCCGTGAAGATCCCGTCAGCCCTATGACGGCTAGGTGCCAATAAGGCTGGGGCCTTATCTCTCGTAACACCGCCCGCCCGCCCGATTGCGCGGCGGCACAGCAGCGGCGCGCGTCGTGAGATGAGAAGCAGAGCTGGAATGCTCCATCCCGCGCCCCCTCTGGCGTCTCAGGCAGACGTCAAACCGTCAGAAACAGGCGCGCTCCCTGGGACGCCCATCCCGACTCGGTAAAGTGCGTCCTTGCATTGGCCCTTTACCGTTTCAGATGACGATGGGACGGCCGCGCCGAGCATGCCGTGCCTGCCGGCCACCCTCCGCTGGCAACTGATGGGCATGCCGAGAGCCGGGGGCAGAGGGGCACACAAATAGGGATGGCAGCCCGAGCAAATGCGGCGGCGCGAGAACTCTCGAGAAGTCTGGGTTGCGAGCTGCGACGCGTGGCGGTGGTGCTATAAATAATCGGCACTCTTTGCGCTCTGGCCCACTGCGTGGCTTGGGAACTGTGGTCCCTGAGAGCTGCCTCTGCTTCCGACACGCCAGGCCGTATTGCATGCACAATCCCGCGCCAAGCTGCTGCGATCGCCGTCCTCGCGACGAGACATTTCGCCCACGCCCACGCCTGCACCTCAACCAACACCACTCCCGCCGCCTTCACGCACTCCCGCCTTCTGCGCCGTCGCCTCGACCCCCCCTTCGCGCGCCACCAAGACCCCCGTTCGACCGCAACACCACGCTGCGGCGCACAGATCACCCGGATCTGTGAAGCCCGCAGTGCTGTTACCCCAGATTATCGCATACCTGCTCCGCCGCCCGCCCAACCCGCTCCCGCCCACCTTCCACCGCCCACGGTCCAGATGACGCATTGGAGCGCATAGTGACCTAGGGACGTGTCGCTCGTTACCATGGCCGATCACCACAATAATCAACGCTATCCTCGCGACGAGTCGGCGCCGCAGTCGATACCGCTCCAAGACCTCAACCGGCCCCCTGACGCCGACCACGCCGACCCGCAGCGTCGCCGAACCCTCAATGACCGCGGGAGGAGCTTGTTACGCAGCCGGGACTCGCGAAACGCCAGGTATGCGCCGCTCAATGAATCCAGTCCCCCACGGGACGCTATTCGGCCGTCGCCACTCCAGCTGTCAACACAAGGGCTAAACAACAGTGGCCGTGGTCCCGCGTCCTCGCCGATCAGCCCTGTGGGAGATGTGGGAGCGTTTCAGAACGCCATTGGTTTTGCAGGTCTATCGTTCGAGGGCGACTCTTCGCGCCGGGACCAACCTTCAATCGTATCGCCTGGAAACCCTCGGAGCCCGGCCCTCTGGCTACATCCCAGCGATGGCACATTGTACGACAGCCGCATATCCGAAGATGATAATACAGGTTACTTCAAAGGCGCAGACCCGGACTCGGCACAAACCACCACCACTCGGCACCTTGCGCCTACCTCGCCCGGCGCGGAACCCAGGACCCCTGTGGAGCAAACCGGCCGCTCTAGTTTTCAAAGCGTACAGTTTTTGACCCCGGAGCGTGCTTCGGCCTCGCCAGGAAATGCACGACTCGGTGATGACCTTGGTCAGGCTGAAGCCGGTCTTCGCTTGTCAACTACGAGTCTTGGGCGGTCAGGTTCGGGCGGACGCACAAGATCGCTTTCTCCGTCAGCAATAGAATCTCCTCTCCGGCGGGCTGGAACCATGATGAGGAATATTTCTCAGCGTGTCGTCAACATCAGTAACGAACCTGAGCTTATTGAACGAGCCATTCGTCGGAAGTCTTCACAGAAAAAGCAAGGGGAGCAGCAGGAGGAAGATGAGTGGCCGTCTGCAGATGCGTACGGGAATGATGGCCCGCCGCCTTCTCCGCGCTCTCCGCGCTCTCCGATCTCGCCCGGATCCCCGCTGGAGAAACTTCCATCACCTACACATCGGGCTAATTTCAACTGGAGATACCACGCGAACCCTTTGAAAGGCAAATCTCTAGGGATTTTCCCGCCGAACAGCTCCATCAGGACAAAGCTCTGCGATGTTCTGACGCACCCTGCCACGGAACCCATTCTTCTTCTTTGTATCGTTATGCAGACCATTTTGCTCACTATAGACTCGGCTCGCAGCGTGTTTACACATCCCCGGTCCAGTCACTGGGGAACTACCTGGATGGACTATTTCCTCTTGGCCCTTTTCGTAATCTACACCATCGAGATTATAATACGAGTAATTGTGTCCGGCTTTGTCATCAATCCGGTTGAGTACAGTACGATCAATCGTCAAATCGGCGTGCGGCAGGCGATGATGGAAAAGGGCAAGAAGCTGTTCGCCGGACCTCAGCGTCAGCCCTCGGTTAAGAGATCGGATCCGACGCTACCACCAGAGCAGCCTGTGCTCTTTCGTTCCTTTACCACCTACCAGATGGACGTGGATGATCCAGCGAACGCCCGGCAGCAGCAAAGAGTACGACTCGCTCATCGAGCGTTTCTGCGCCACTCCTTCAACCGGCTCGACTTTGTTGCCGTCGTCTCATTCTGGATCAGCTTCATCATCGGAGTGTTTGGCGTTGAGGAGCACAACCACGCCTACGTCTTCCGCATGCTCAGTTGCTTGCGCATTCTCCGTCTTCTGGGTCTTACCAGCGGTACCACGGTCATTCTTCGAAGTCTGAAAAGAGCAGCCCCACTGCTCGTCAATGTTGGTTTCCTCATTGGTTTCTTCTGGCTTCTGTTTGCCATTATCGGGGTCCAGAGCTTCAAGTCCAGTCTCAGGCGGACGTGCGTGTGGCAAGATCCAGCGGGCATACAGGAGGACTACACTACCGAGCAATACTGTGGAGGGTACCTCACTGCTAACGGGACAGCAATGCCATGGATCGCCGCCAATGGAAAGGAAGGAGCAGATTACAGCAAAGGCTATATCTGTCCGTGGCCCGCCCAATGCATCGAAGGCCAAAACCAAGAAAACGGCACCGTCAGCTATGACAACATATTCCAATCGTTAGAGCTGGTCTTTGTCATCATGACCTCCAATACGTTTTCCGACATCATGTACAATTTGTCAGACAGCGACTATCTGGCCGCCTGTCTCTACTCTGCCTTTGGAATCGTCATCATGGCGCTGTGGTTGATCAACTTGCTCATTGCTGTGATCACGTCATCATTCCAAGTCATCAGAGACGAGAGCAAGACTAGTGCTTTCACGGCCCAAGAAGTCGCGCAAGGTCCGGACGAAAGGCAAGAGGAGGTGGTGCCCCAACGGCGCAAGCCTCCCATGCTTCAAGTATATCTCAAAACCAGAGCATTTTGGGTTTTGCTCATTGTTTTTGATCTCATCGTCCAAGCTTTGCGGAGCTACGACATGAGCGATGACCGCGAGCATTTCATCGACAGAACCGAACTCGTCGTGACTGCATTCCTCCTCCTCGAGATCATCTGGCGCTTTGTCGCAGACTGGAGGCACTTCCACCGCCGTCGAAGGAACCTTCTGGATCTCTTTCTTGCCATCATCACCACCATAATGCAGCTGCCTCCCATCAGGCGCAAAGAGCGGGTCTACGCTTGGATGACCGTCTTCCAGATCATGCGTTTCTATCGTGTGGTTCTGGCTGTCTCTCTGACACGCGAACTCATTATGACCATCTTGGGCAACGTCTACGGTCTTCTCAACTTGATCCTGTTCGTGTTCCTCCTGACATTCTTGGCTGCTCTTTTTGCTGCCCAGATCTTCCGCGGCGAGATCCCCCAAGAAGACGAGGGGGAGTCAATCCGAGTCACATTCTCGACCCTCTTCAACTCATTTCTCGGGATGTATCAATTGCTCTCTAGCGAGAACTGGACGGACGTCCTCTATACCGTTCAAAAGTTCCAAGTTACCTACAACACCGCCTGGATCGGAGCCGCTTTCCTGATTATCTGGTACATCTTGTCGAACTTCATCGTCCTGAACATGTTCATTGCTGTCATCCAGGAGAACTTTGATGTATCAGAAGATGAAAAGCGGCTTCAGCAAGTCAAGGCCTTCTTGCACCAGAAAGAGCTTGGAGGTTCCGCAGCCGGTAATCTCGCATTGTCAACAATCTTCAAGGTGACGGCCGGAAGAAAAAGAGACCCGCTTGACTATGGCACAGCCGCTACTGAGATGTTGCTCAAGGATGCTGTGGTCCGAGATTTTCTTGATGAGCCTGAGCAACCGCTGCTCGCCGGAACAGATTCCCACGGCCATAATGGAGAAGGAAGACACAACGCCGCACCAA
Source organism: Diplodia sapinea (assembly GCA_023087385.1). NCBI lineage: Eukaryota > Fungi > Ascomycota > Dothideomycetes > Botryosphaeriales > Botryosphaeriaceae > Diplodia > Diplodia sapinea. The sequence goes on along the minus strand of JAJMYO010000338.1, from coordinate 6,561 downwards.
ACATAGCGAAGGTGGGCGTCATGACAAGGCTGTGGGATCATTTCGTCCGCAGGGTATGGCACCGTGAGCCGAATCCTTTCTACTCTCGACTTGAATTTTCCAAGGCGTACGAAGATTTGGACCCCCGCACGATGGCACACGAGGTTGTGTCGGCCACCGAGCGCAGGAAAAAGGCGCAACGAGAGTATTTGCAAAAACATCCCTCGTACAACGTCTCACTCTTCATGTTCAAACCACACAACTTCATCAGGAGGATGTGCCAGCGCATTGTTGGACCAGGACGTGGTGACGACCGTATCGAGGGTGTGACGCCTTCGATTCCTATCTGGTACGCTTTCTCGGCGTTCATCTACGCGGCTATTGTTGCCATGGTGCTTCTCGCTTGCATCACCACTCCGGTCTACCAAAAGGAGTATTTCGAGTCACATGGGTACAGCGTCTACAACTGGTTCGTGTACACGGATTTAGGATTCGCTATCCTCTTCAGTGTCGAGGCCCTTATCAAGGTCATCGCCGACGGGTTTTTCTGGACGCCAAATGCATACTTCCGAAGCTCGTGGGGATTCATCGACGGCGTGGTGCTGATCACGCTGTGGATTAATATCCTGACTCTCCTGATGAACGAAGGAGATGTGTCGCGAGCCGTCGGTGCATTCAAAGCCCTCAGGGCTTTGAGGTTGTTGAACGTCAGCGACAGTGCTCGGAACACTTTCCACCACGTCATTGTTCGGGGCGGTTGGAAGGTCATGTCGGCTGCCTTTGTCTCCTTGAGCTTTCTCATCCCATTTGCCATCTACGGCCTCAACCTCTTCAACGGTCGTCTGTACACGTGCAACGACGGAGACTCGAACATTGTGGATCTTCATGACTGCGTTGGGGAGTACCTCAGCACACCATTCAACTGGGAGGTGCTATCGCCTCGTCAGGCCTCAAATCCCTATTACGACTTTGACAATTTCGGGAACTCCCTTTTCATTCTCTTCCAGATTGTCTCTCAAGAAGGTTGGATTGATGTCATGTACTCCGCCTCGGCCATCACTGGAGTCTTTCGGCAACCTGAAGATTTTGCTTCACAAGGAAATGCGGTATACTTCGTTGTCTTCAACTTGCTCGGTGCGGTCTTCGTGTTGACGCTGTTCGTGTCCGTCTTCATGCGTAACTACACCGAGCAAACTGGCGTTGCATACCTGACGACAGACCAACGTTCGTGGCTTGAATTGCGCAAGCTCCTCAGGCAGCTCTCCCCCTCAAAGAGACCATCGTCCACGAAGAAGCGAGAGACATGGGAGGAATGGTGCTATCGCCGCGCAGTGAAGAAAACCGGTCGGTGGCAGAGATTCATAACCTTCATCCTCATTCTTCATCTAGTTCTTCTTTGCCTAGAATACTACCCAGAACCATGGCAGTGGGGACGCACCCGAGACTTTGTCTTCCTGCTCCTCACTTTAATCTACATGGCCAACATCACCGTTCGGATCATTGGGCTGGGCTGGACACGCTTTCGCAGAAGCTCTTGGGATGTCTACTCTCTGTTTTCCGTGTTCGGCACGTTCGTCACGACAGTTCTCCTCCTCACCAACTTCGACGAGCGTGGCTATGTTCAGCTGCACAAGCTCCACTTAGTCTCAATCACTCTCCTTCTCATTCCCCGGAACAATCAACTTGACCAGCTTTTCAAAACAGCGGCCGCGTCGGTGGGATCCATTGCCAACCTCCTCGCCACGTGGTTTGTCCTGTTCCTTGTTTTTGCCATTGCTTTTACCCAGGCATTCGGCCTGACCAGGTTTGGACCGGAAGAAAGCGGCAACATCAACTTCAGAACCGTCCCCAAGGCGCTTATCCTCCTGTTCCGGATGTCCAGTGGTGAAGGATGGAACGAGGTGATGGAGGATTTTGCTGCCATTCAGCCACCTCTCTGTACAGTGGGCGACGAGTTCTACGACGGTGATTGCGGCAGTGCCGAATGGGCTCGCACTCTCTTCATCCTCTGGAACGTGCTCAGCATGTACATCTTCGTCAACCTGTTCGTCTCGCTTATTTACGAGTCTTTCTCGTACGTGTACCAGCGCAGTAGCGGTTTATCGGTCATCAGCCGCGAGGAGATTCGTCGATACAAGCAAGCCTGGGCAGAGTTCGACCCCCATGGCACGGGTTTCATTTCCAAGGAGAAGTTTCCGCGCTTGCTTGGCGTAAGTGGCTCCCAGCTTCTAGTCGTATCGTTACTGACTTGTATAGGAACTTTCTGGTGTCTTCGAGATGAGAATATACGATGGTGATTTCACAGTCAGCCGAATTATTGAAGACTGCAGCAAATCACTTCCCGACCACGGCCTCCCACTTGAAGGCAGAAAACAGACTCCTGAAATTGACCTCGACAAGCTCAACGACCGCCTGGCTGACCTGCCGTGTGAGGAGATTCGTAGGCGGAGAGCACGAATGAACAGGTTCTTCGAAGAGATAATCAATGGCGCAGATCCTGACAGAGGCATCCATTTCACTTCCCTTCTCATCACTCTTGCCCACTACAAGGTCATCAACGACAACAAGAGCTTGAGGTACGTTGTGTCCTCGGAGCGTACTAGATGAACGAACGCTGACATATTTTTCCCCCCAGACTCGAGGAATTCTTGCGCCGCAAGGCTCGCCTGCAACGCGTGGAAGAATCGGTGCAGCGCAAGATCGTCATCGGTTTCTTCGACACGCTCTTCTGGGCGCGTCGCTTCCGTCGCGCATTGGAGGCCAAGCGAGCAGGCCGGATGACGGCGGTGCCGCAGTTCGAGTTCACCATGGCCGACGACGCCACGGCCAGCCCGGCCGGCGGCCTGCGCCCCGAATCCAGCCTGCCATCGCCTTCGCTGTCACCGTACCAGCCACCACTATCATCGGCAGGCAGCGGCGGCGGCGGCGGCGACGGCTACTTCGACAACAACAACAACAACAACCGCCCCCATCCCGCACCGCCCCCTCTCGACACTGAGAGCGCGTTCCGCAGCCGCGCCAACAGCATCCAGAAAACCCCCATCCAGAGCCGCGCCAACAGCATCCAGGCCAGCCCCATCATGAGCCCGACCCGCGGCGGCGGAGGCCACGGTGCGCTGCAAAGCATCCCCCTCTCGCCGACCCTGTCGCCGACGCACTCGCCGCACGCCAGCCAACAGGCCCCCATCGACCCCGCCGAGCTCAACTGGCAACTCGCCAGCGCCCTCAACCTCAGCCGTCCCGCCAGCCCCGTCGTCGCGCGCGAGAGCATGAGCACGGCGACGGCTCACAGCAGCGTCGTTGCCGGCCCGAGCGGCGGCGGCGGCGTCAGTCGGTCGTCGACCCTGCCCGGCGGCGTGGGTGCCGGGTACAGGCAGAGCGGCATGCCGGCGGCGGAGCAAGGTGGTGGTGGTGGCGGTCGCAGCAGGCAGAACAGCGATGTTAGTGCGCAGGACGTCCTGGAGGTGTTGGACAATAGTATTTGGGGCGAGAGTATCAGGAAGAGCTTTACGATTAGGAGGCCCGGGAGGTGATGATGGTGATGGTGATGACGAGGATGATGACGGTTGGTTGTTCATCTCTCTCTCTCTCTCTCTCTCTCTCTCTCTCTCTCTCTCTCTCTCTCTCTCTCTCTCTCTCTCTCGCTCTCACTCTCGCTCTTTAATGGGGAAGGGAAAGGATGGGATAGGATGGGAGTGAGTAGGAGTTTTTGGAATGTGGGAATTTTTTTTTTCTCTGGGGACGGACGGGGGGTGGGGGGGATTGCGTTGCGTTGCGCACTTGTGCACGCGGGTTTGCTCTTTTCTTTTTTTTTTTCTTCCTATCTTCTTCTCCCTTTTCTATTAATCACACACACTCTCTCTGTGTGTGTACGTGTGAAGAGAGTGAGTTGTACATGATAGAGATAGAAGAATGTCGATGTGCGCAAGCAGGGGGTGTGTGTAGGGAAGATTTCAGAAAGGGAGAAGATTCACACACACACACACACACACACACACACACACACACAAAAGTGTAGTTAGCCATCTGTTTTTTTCTTCCTTCCTTCCTTTTCAACGTGCCGAGGGGAGCGACGAGGTTGTTGCCTCCGTTCCATGGGTGCGTCTAGACTTTTTTTTTTTTTTTCTATTTCGGACGGGAAGTCTTGAAGCGGGAAATCAGGGGGTTTGGATGATGCAGCAGGGAAAGTGAAACCCGCGGGACATGTGCGTGTCGCAGCATAGCATTAGCGATTGGCGTTCGTCTTGTCTATTCTAAGATTGTTCCTCCTCCTCCTTTCCCTCTTTGTTCTGCTCGTCCTCGCTCGTCCCCTCGTCTAGTAAGAAAAGTTTGGCCGATTGTGTATACGTTGCGTGTGCGTGTGTAGTGGATATGTGACAGGTCTGATTCGCCCATGTTTAGGCTGAAGAGTAGACAGACGGCCCGGACGGTGCTTGACAATGACAGAAGAGGCGGAGGGCAGGTTACGGGACAGCGTGTGTGTGCGGGACGTGGTTTCTGATGCGTTGTCCACATGGGACCCCGGCAAGGTGTGATGTGATGGGGTGGGTTTTTCCCTCGGGCGGTGTGCGCGACAATAATGCACATGCAGCAGCAGCAGTTGGCCGTGAGGTGAGAGAGGTGCGTGCGGGCGTACGTGCGTGCGCCGCAATCCGCAATGACGCGCTTTGTTGCTTGAATTGCTCACGCTCCTGACGCAATCTGGCCTCTTTTTTCTCTTCTTCACGTTGTTGTGGTTCTTCATGGGGACCGAGGGAGAGTAATGTAACAACATGTCAGGGTCATCGTGTCGCGTGCAGATAAGAATAGGCAGTTCGCTCGGCTGTTGTCGCGAGAGACCCACAGTCCCTCGCTTTTATCTCGATGGATGTCGTCGGGAAATTAATCAAGCGAGAGATGGCAATGCCCACAGCCGTTGATTGTCGCGTGAACGAGGGTCGAGATAAGCGACTGTTGCCGAAGTGGCGAAGAGGCGCGCAGTCACGCTCGACGTCGAAAGTCATCGCCGCCAGCTGGCAGGACACGTGGGCGCAACGGGGCGCGACTTCGGCCGCGACTTACAGCGTGACCGAAGACGAGGACGGCGTTCCAAGGGCAGGCCCAACGCGTGCGAGATTTGGGCAGGATGGTGAGACGTCGCACATGTGCGGTAGCGCGTCTCAGGAGTCAGGCACGGCGGGCGCGACAGGGAAAGCTTGGGGACGCGGGCGGGCTGACGATTAAGCGGTTGCGCCATCGGTACCGTGGTTGACCGGATGCGCGGCCTGGCCCTGGGGGTAGGGCTGTGTCGCACGCCTGTCATGCGAGCTGAGACGGCTGTCTGACGCGGTGCTGCGGCGGCGGCGCGCGAGCATTCCCCTGGCCGAAGCTCGCAACACATCCCCCAGAGACGGCATTCATAAAAGCGAAGCCGGGGCCGCGTGCCGCCGGCCAGCAACCTCGAACTACTCCCACCGTCACGCGCTCGCACCTGGACCCTGCAGCCAGCGCCACGTCTGCTCTCCACTCCCTCACGCCCACTGTCGCCCCGTCCGCCCCGGCCAGCCCCTAAGCAGCCAAGGGCGCGCCCACCGTCGCACCCAGCATTCCGCGACAAATTTGCTCGACTGCCTCGCGCCGACGACAGCCAGCTTATTTACCCTGCTCCACCTCTCTTCCACCCAGCACTGCGAGGCCGCCATTCGCTTGGATTCCTCCCCAGAGACCACTCGTTGAGCCTTTCCAGACGTCATCCGCTCCAACCAACCGTCACCCCGTCACGCCACGGTCCCCCCAAAACCGGCAACCCACCGCCGCCTGACCCTTCCGCTTTGGGCCAGCTCGAGCTTCCAGATTAACCACTCCCCCCCGACGTCACCGCAACCGGTACATCGCGGATCTCTCCATCTCCATCCATCTGCATTCATCCGCTCATCAAAACCCTACCTTGTACCCATTCCCTCCTGCCGATCACCACCACCACACACATCCACAAACATGGCCCGGCACTCCTTCCGCCTCCCCTCGCTCCACCGCCTCAACACCAAGGACCTCGCCGCACCACCCACGGCAATCCCCAACACCACGACCACGACCACGACCACCACATCTCACCACCACCACCACCACCACACCACCACCTCGGCCTTATCCTCGGGCTACCAACCCCTCACCACCCCGCCCACCAGCAGCCACCACCACCAGCACAACGTCGACAACTCGGCCACGCTGTCGCCCTCGTCAACAACATCGTCGTCTTCCTCGTCGTCGTCGTCGTATTCCCGCATCCGCAGCTTGCTGGCGCTGCGCCGCAAGCAGTCGCGCATCAACATCGAGCAAGAGATCGCCGCCGAGCACGCGCTGTTCGGCTGCGGCCCCGACGGCACGCCCGGCGTGTTGAGCGTCATGGAACCACGGCCGGGCGTGGCGAGGGTGGATGGCGGGGCCGGGGGCGTCGTCATGGGGGGCATTTTTGAGGTGTTGGGGGGTGGTGGGCGTTGAGTTCAGGTTTGAGTGGGGGAGGAAACGGGGGGGGGGGGGGGGGGGGGGGGGGGGGGGTTTTTTTTTTTGTTTTTTTTTTAGAAGGGTTTGTTTGTTTTGTTT
>JAJMYO010000337.1:0-24737 GCA_023087385.1 Diplodia sapinea | reverse complement strand
CTCCAATGCCCCCCCCCCCCCCCCCCCCCCCCCCCCCTTTTCTTTTCTTTTTTTTTTTTTTGGGCGATCTCGATGCATGGGAAACCCTCCTACAGCCCACTACTCCAACAGGGAGGACATTCTGCGCTTGTTAATCCAGTATCATAGCAGTGCAAACAATCTCGTGCTGGGTTGGCAATTCAACATGGTCGGCACGATGGGACATTCGATTATCTAGGTCTCTTATGAAATACCTCTCTACTAGGCTTGATTTCAGTTACAACCACCACCAATCCATCGATTAGACCCGACCCGGGTCCACAAGCTATCGAGGCGATGAAGATCACACGAGGCAATATGGACAGTGCTCGGAGAGTTTCAGGTACACCTGATGCTCTAATAGAAAATTCCGAGATCAAAGACCTCCTCATCAGACGCAGCCTGCGTGGTCTCGGTCTCGTCAACGGTGGAGCTGGACCCGCTCGCGCCGTTTTGGGCGATGATGAGCTCTCCGCCAGCGGTGACGTTGGCATCGCCATCGGTTAGGTAACCAGAAACAGCCAGAGACTTGACGCGCGCCTTGAGGGTGGCCGGGTCGTTGAGGCTGGGGTCGGCGGCAAGGAGGTAGGCAAGCAGACCGCTGACGTGAGGGGTGGCCATACTCGTACCACTGGCGATGGCGTAGGCGGTATCGCTGTTGTAGTAGGACGAGTAGGTGGTAACACCAGGAGCGTAGACGTCAACAGTGGGGCCGGAGTTCGAGAAATAGGCAACCTCATCGAGGATGTTGGAGGCGCCAACGGAGATAATGTTGCTGACATCGCCTCCGAGGGATCCGGGAGTATAGTTTGAGGCATCGTCGCCATCGTTGCCAGCAGCAACCGCAATGTGAACACCGGAGTCGGAAAGGGCAACAAGAGCGCTCTCAACCGCCGTAGAGCGACCTTCGAAGCCAAGGGACAGGGATGCAACGGAAGCAACGAAGTCGCTCTCACCCGAGCGTGATTCGTGCTGGGAAGCGACGTAGTCCAGACCGCTAATCAGACCGGAGGAAGTTCCGCTACCGGACGAGTCGAGCACCTTGACACCAATAAGGTTGGCATTGCTAGCAACACCAACGGTGTTACCGGCAGAGGTCCCGGAAACATGAGTGCCTTCTCAGAGGTCAATACCACGGGGTGCAGGCTTGCAGGAGGGCGCTCAACTCACCATGCCCGTTGTCGTCAGTGTTGGACGAGAAAGCACTCCAGCCAACGGTGGCACGGCTGCCGAACTGGGTATGGGTGGTATGAATGCCGGTATCGACCTTGGTTGGTTAGTTGTGTCGAGTATCGAGTGGGATGGGATGTGGCGTACGATGTAAATGTCAACACCGGAGCCGAGGGCGGTAGACGAATAGGTGTATGTATACGAGGTGGAAGAGGGGCTGGCCGTGTTCTCGATGCTCTCGGTTTGAGAGATGCGCTGCAGGCCCCACGGAGCACTGGAACGGGTGGCTTTGATGGTTGCCTGCAGAGCCGAGTCCACAATGGAGACCTCAGCAATGCCGCCGAGCTTCTCAGCCTGTTCGGCGGAGAAAGAACCAGAGAAGCCCTGGGAAGTGGTTAGCCGAATGATGGACTGCACCGAGTACTGTGGTGCGAACCTTGAAGAAGCTGTTATTGTAGGTGCTCGTCACGGCTTCATCGTCGACCGTAATGTCGAGCTGAGACAAGACAGTGGCGACATCAGCAGACTTGGAGAGGATGATGTCGTAGGTAGCGGTGTCTCGCTTGAGCGAGGTTGGGGCAGCATAAGCGCCCAGCGAGGTGGCCAAGGCAAGAAGGGCGAAGGACTTCATATTGACAAGTGGTGATGGCTGCGGGAACAGAAGTAGACTTTCGGATCTCAACTCTGGCCAGGTTCAGGAGATGAGGAGAGTTCTGGCGATGCAGGCCATACTCCCAGGCCGGTAGAAGCATCCTTTATAGGCGCAGAGACAGCAGCACCGATGCTGCAAGGCCTGCGGTATCCAGCGTCATCCACATATCGGGTCATTCGCCGAGGGCACAGGAACAAGCGAGACGCGGGTGGATATGCTCGCCAAAGTAAGAGCGCGCATGATTTCTGCATACAGTAGTGGGTGTCTGTAGGTCGAGAGTGTACAGCAAGGCTCCAAGGCACCCTGCAGGCAACTGCGAGCCTTGCCGGGTCGGGGTGGCAGATAGCTCCAACATCGGGTGTATAGGCACAAGCAGTACAACGGCGGGTGGTCCCCTCGATTGGTGGTGAGGCCATCCATGTCCTTATCGCAGGGCCTCTTCCCGCGCGGACCTGGGCGTGATCTCGCGGCCGGAGGCTTGGCAAGTGTTTGGACGGAGCGAGCTGGCGGGCGTGATTGGGCGAGAGGGGGTCAGCCGGGCGGGCCAAGCTGCAAACTGGCTGTGGAGCAGTGCTGGAGCAGAGTGCATGAAAGCCGGGGCGTGACCGGAGGGCTAGTCTTGCCCGCGCCAAGCCCCCGAGCGACAAAGTGCGCGGAGGCCGAAAGGGCAGGTCGTAAGGTGGTGTTGTATTAAGCTCATGAGGGCGGCGTCGCCATCGACGGCGGGCGTTGCGGCACCGGCGCTGGATGTAGATTCACGGCGCGTGGATTGGTGGAGCTCAGTATATTGATGGACACGCGGCCACGGGCGCGAGTCAGCCGCTGACGGTGTTTCCTGGGGCAGCGCGCAAGGATGGCGATAAGCAACACCAAGCCAGTTCGACGTGCTCGCCTGGCCCCGCCGCAGCCGGAGCCCCTAACCGCCAGCCGTCAGGCGCCGCTGCCGGGTGCAATCGTGCAATCGCGCGCCGCTCTGGTGCAACAGCGCTGTCCCCGACGTTGGCGGCTTTTCTGCATGCGTGCCGAAAGAGGAGCTTGACCCCCGCCGAAGGCCTCCGCAGGGATTGCCCTCTCATACCACGCCGTCCGCTCCATCTTTGGACGCGCCGGATGCTGGCTTCTCCGGGTTTTCCGATCGGCCTATGTCTGGATGCAATACCAGCTCGACTAACGCCAAGGATCCCACTGGCAGACTTGTTGGGTCCGGAGTCTGCATCAATAGGATTCCAGGCCTTGCTGGCGGGAAGCGTCATGCAGGCATGGCTCCGCAATATTGAGACCTGCTGTTCCCTGTTCTCTTAATATCAAGCAACCCATACAGAGCAGCGGTCAGAGCTTGACGCCTTATCGATTAGATATGACGATGGCCTCGAGATGTCGGTCGTAAACGCATGCCTGGGCGCCAAGGAGGACGGAGATTTTTGGCTGTCTGTCGTGCTACGCCAAGAAAGGGGGGGAGATAACGCCAGGCACCGACTGCACTTTACCTTGCTGTGATAACTAGCAGGTCGGAGTCGGCATTTCCTGCCTCTGACGCCGCTTGGTCCGACACATCCTCGGGGACCACGCCTTAGCGTCGGTGACGGAAGTCTTGCATCGCTTGCCGGCCTGCGGACTCGCGTGGAGGAACGGATCAAAAGACTGGGTCGATGGCGAAAATACGAACAGAAGAGGGAAGCTGTGGAAGGCCGAGTGAGGCAGGTGCAGCAATGCTGACGGAGCAGACGGAAGTAGGGGAGCGTGGAGCGTGGAGCGTGGAGCGTGGAGCGCGAGCGATGCTGTGGCCAAGGTGGATGTGGACAAGGCGGGCGGGCGAGTCGATCTGAGTCCAGGATGCGCAGAGCCTCAAGTGGAAAATGAAGTGGCCGGCTCGGACTGTGATGTTCAGAATCAAAAGCCGCCGACAGCCGTCCCGAGGTGCGAGGTGTGAGGCTCAGGCGGGGTTACGGCGCTCTGTGCGGCGTGCGTTCCGCAGCTTCCCCGCGCCTGCCGTCATCCTCGACATGTGATTGCTTCTCAGCTTTGTTACTTTTCGCCCACAGCCATCCCCGCTTGTCTTCGACCAAGCATCCCATCCAACATGTCATCCGCCGCCCGGCTCGCCCACTCTGTTGCCAAAGCGCGCCCTCTCGCGCAACAGCCGACCCCACAGGTCCGCCGGCTATTCAGCACCAGCCGCATTCGATTCAGGGAAGTTCGCGACGCCTACATCCTCAGCGGCTCGCGGACACCCACCGGTGTGGTAATAACGCCTCTGTCCTGCTCTCGTCTGCCTGCGCTCATCGCACCAGTTCAATGGCGCCTTTACTACCGTCCCTGCCCCTCGCCTGGGCGCCGCCGCCATCGAGTCCGCCCTCTCCAAGTCGACCGTTCCGGTTGACAAGATCAAGTCCGTCTACATGGGCCATGTGCTGCAGGGTGCCGCCGGCCAGGCCCCTGCACGCCAGGCCAGCATCTTCGCCAAACTGCCGCCATCCGTCGAGGCCACCACCATCAACAAGGTGTGCGCCTCGGGCCTAAAGGCCGTGACCATTGCCGCTCAGGATATCCAGCTAGGCGATGCTGAGGCCATCGTCGCCGGCGGCATGGAGAACATGTCCCGTGTGCCCTACTATCTGGCTCGCGCCAGCCAGCAGCCGCCCTTTGGCGAGCAAAAACTGCAGGACGGCTTGATCACGGATGGTCTGTGGGATGTATACAATCAAATCCATATGGGCAACTGCGCCGAGAACACGGCCAAGAAATACCAGATCTCGCGTGAGGAGCAGGACGACTTCGCAATTCTGTCTTACAAGCGTGCTCAAGATGCTTGGGCTGCTGGGCTGTTCAAGGACGAGGTTGTACCCGTGACGGTGCAGGGCAGAAAGGGCGACGTGGTGGTTGAGCAGGATGAAGGATACAACCGCCTGAAGCTTGACAAGGTTAAAACGCTTAAGCCGGCCTTCGTCCGCGATGGCACGGGCTCCATCACTGCCGCCAACAGTTCATCTTTTAACGACGGTGCCAGCGCCCTCGTCCTGGGCAGTAAAGATGTCGCAAAAGCCCATGGCTCCAACTCGCGCGTTCTGGCCCGTGTTGTCTCTTATGCGGATGCCGCTCTTGACCCAATCGATTTTCCCGTCGCTCCCGCCAAGGTCGTTCCCATTGTCCTAGAGAAGGCTGGTCTATCCAAATCTGACATTGCCATCTGGGAATTCAACGAGGCCTTCGCCGCTGTTATCAGGGCCAACGCTAAGATCCTAGGTCTTGGGTCGGATAACGTCAACCCTAGAGGCGGTGCCATTGCGTTGGGACATGCGTTGGGAAGCTCTGGGAGCAGAATTTTGGTGACCCTGTTGCATCAGTTGGAGATTGGACAGTATGGATGCGCGGCAATCTGTAACGGCGGTGGTGCTGCCAGCGGCATCATCGTGCAAAGAATAGATCATGGTGATCTGTGAGTTTTGATGCCGTGTAGCGAAACTTGGAATGCCAACCTATCAACTTAAATACAATAGGAATTTCCCTGATGAATTCTTCCCCACTTGTGGCTCCTTCTGCTGCCGGACGATTCTCTCATGACCATGTGAAATAAGATTTAGCTACTCTCGTGAACATGTGGTTAGGCCATGCTAGTTCGAATGATGAGTGATATGAAGAAGTCATCCTACGCTCATAGAAAAAGGAACAGCAGCCTAGCCAGTGTTGGCACCATGGGACGCAAAATAATACGACCCTTCTAGGACCGTCTCACCAATGCTGCATCACCTGCATAGATGATCGAAGTCTACGCCCAATGTTCTACACGGCATTTTTCTGACTTCAAATGCCTATGTAGGGATAGTGTGTGATCTCCAGCGACGCACTGTAGTAGCAAATCGAGCCTTAGTGCCCATGTCATGATGCTTTGTATTTCCGTTACTCGTTTTTTTTAATGCCAGCGGCATGTCATCTATACATAGCGTGTCTACCGTCTACTCCTACACAGACGTGGAAACCATCCTGATTCTGCCCTCTAGTCTAGGAGCGATGGCCTATACACCTCAGTCAGTCCACATATAATATATTTCAATGGTTGCATCAGTCGACTCACCTTGGTCCAATTGATGGTGAACTCTCCCTCTCCAAGAGGATCGCCGCAGCGCGGCTGGCCTTTCAGTCCGGCCAAGCGCCACCATTTACGCATAACCTTCCTCATGATTACGCTCTTCCTCTCCAGCTCCTCCACTGCAGCATTGGCACGCTTCGGCTCCGCTTCGTCCTCCGAGTCTGTGTCAGATTCGTTGAGCGGCGTCTCCGCACCTTCCGGGCGGTGCCCATGAGGAGTGAGCCTGCCACTCCGGCTGTCCTGAACCACCTCCAGCGCGCTGGCGACCTTGTCCTTCGGCTCAACGTGCGGCTGGACATTCTGCAGCTTGTTCTGCACCCTATTCCAGTGCCTTCCCATGCTGGGGCCCCACTGTTTCCATTTTCCAAGAACTTTCAAAGACATGAAGTACTGGCGCAGCATCATCGAGATGAGAATACCGTTCTCCTCCGAAACTATCTCCTTCGCTGTTCCACCCTCCTCCTCGATCCTGAATGCACATCAGCATGTATGATGCAATCGAGCCAAGGTAACTCACAGCAGAGAGTCGTAGCCGTCGCGGCCACGGGCCATATATCCACGGGTTACCATGACATACTCCTTCTCCAAGTCAACTGGATCACCTCCAATCTTAGTCCAGGTGACACGGGAGCCCTCAGGCTGCTGGGGGTCGAATTCAAACTCGATGTTCGATACCTGCGGGAAACGACCCTCGAGCGCAGGGTACTTGGACACAGAATTTTCGAGAGCTTCAATGACAGCCTTGCCAGTAACCTTGATCACAACAATAGGATCCTCGAATGGGAAACAGTTCATGATATCCTTTACTCTGAGCAGGCCAGGGGGATAGATCTGATCTCCTCTGATGGTACCAGATGCCATCAAGGCGCAATCTCCGTTGTAGGTGAAACGCATGAGGTCGCAGACGAAGTTCCCCATATTCGACTCTTTGGTGCGGACTGTCGTGAAGCGCGCATCCAATGGGGAAGCAGTGTAGCCGATAGGCTTGTCAAGCTTCGCTTTGAGCTTGGCAGTGAGGCTTTCGATGAGCTTCATGGATTCGGGGTCCTGGGGAATCTGCGAGACTACATCCCGACGAATGATGTTGAAGTCCCACTTGTTACTTCCATCTTGCTTCCTCCATGCTTCGATATAGCTCAACTGCTTGAAGTCACTACCGGATCGGAGGACGTGGCAGCCGTTGATCAGGCTGTGATTCTGCAGGCTCATTGTTAGCGGCCCATGCCGAGAAAATGATATGCGGAGACCGTCACGGCGAGAGATGGTTGAACGCAGAGGAAAGCGTTTGTCGGAGAGGGGCTGTGTCAGAGACAGGATCGAGTCACTCACGTAATAGTGGTCATGACCACCCAGCACGATGTCAACCAAGCCTTCTGGAAGCTTCTCGGCAAGCTTGTTGTCGTTCGGCTCGCGCTGGTGGGAAACGACAATGACAATCTCAGCACCTTGCTCGCGCAGGGCTGGCACCAGCTCCTTGGCCGTCTCTGAGGCCGATTTATATATGATATCCGGGGGCAGCGAGTTGATGGTGTCGAGCCACTCACGCTCGGCCAAGCCGATTATGCCAATCTTGATGCCATTAGAGGAGGTCATCATAGTCGTCTTCGGGGCGTTTGCCAGCGACTCGTTCTCGCCGAGGGCCGGGTCGAGCACGTTTGCCAGGAGCCATGGAAAGTTGCACTGGCCAGTGAGATGGCGATATTGGCGTACGCCAAAGTCCAGGTCGTGGTTCTGCAGCATGGATACCGAGTCAGCTCTTTAATCAGTGATACGGACACAATTAGCAGCACTCACGCCAACGCATGCACAGTCGGTGCCTATGCTATTGAGCACTGGAACCATATGGCTGCCTGTTCTCGGTCAGCGGGAGGGCGCCGGCATGGGGTGAAGCTCAGGTGGACCTTTGGTGACGCTGCTCTCCAAGCTGGGGTTGAAAGCATCGCCGGAGAAGAAGGTCAACAGCTCTGACTGGCCCGCGAAGCTGGAGTCGCTGCGGTAGTAGTTGCAGAGGGTCTTGAAGCGGGCGTACCCTCCGACAGGCTCGGCGCTCGAGGGCTCGACGTGGTAGACATCGTTGTAATGTAGGATGCGGAGGTCGGGCGGGGCGTCGTGAGGACCGCTGGAGTAGGTGACAACGTCGTCGATGGTGGGGTTGTCAACAGACATTGTGGTGCGAGCAGGAGGGGCGGAGGAAGCAGGCAGGCGGAGAGAGAAGGATAGGAGAGCAGGCGGCCAGCCAGCAGACAAAGGAGAGCTGCGACATGCAGGGCTCACCGCAGATGCAGGTGTAGGGTACGAGGAGCACCCGGGCTCCCGGGGAGCGCGGGCGGGCTTGGCCGGGCGCTGCAGCTCACCGACAGGGGCGCGGCGGAATCAGATGCGGCGTGATTGGCGGGTGGTCCGCCAGCACCAGGGCGGAGCAGCAGGGCGGCCATGGCCCGGAGTGGTTGTTCCATAGAAGGGGCGCGCGGCGATGGGAGTGGGCAAGGCGGACGGGCCCAGGATGTGCACGCTGCAGCCACTCACAGCTGCGCCATTTGAGCCCGCCCCGCGCGATCCCCAGGCACCGCCGCCAACACCACGCACAGACACCCGCGATCTGATGTTCATTGCATTACGCTGCTGCTCTATGCCGCCGCCACGCGGCTTACATACATACAGGAAAACTCGCTACCTCTCCGTGCCGTCGGGCCCCATGCCCGGGAACCCGTTCCACGTCTGCCTGCGGTTCGGCTCGGCCTCGAAGCTCAGCGCGCTCAGCGCCTCCAGCCCCTGCAGGCCCTCCATGTCAAAGATGCCCTCGGTCGTCGCCGTCGTGATGCCCGTCGTCGCCGTCATCGACGCCGGCGCCCACGAGCACGTCGCCGGCCCGCCGAGCATCATGTTCGCGTGGCACAGGCTGAGCAGCCCGCCCATCGAGTCCGAGCACGTTGGCGCCGTCCAATCGTCAGCAGCAAACGGATAGCTGGCCACGTCTCCCAGCATGCCCAGATCCTCGAGCGTGTCGCGTGCGTCGAAGTCCTGGCCCACTCCCACCAGCCCGTGCGCCTTCTTGAACAGCCCCAGCCACTCGGCGTTGTCTGCTGCCGTTTGCTCCCACCCGTCATCATCGGCGTCGTACAGTATCCGCCGTGCCTCGCGCTGCAGCATCGCATCCGTGGGACACACGCCCTGCGACAGCTGCTGCTTGGCGTATTTTCCCAGCCGCACCGTCAGGATTTCCCAGCATGTCGCGCTCATTGCGCCTTGCTCAACGTGGATGCCGTGCTCCTGCGGGGTGCTGAGGCTTGAGTCCGACGTTGTGTTGCCCTGCAGGCCCGGCACCGGCGGTCCATCTCTGTCTGCGTGGAAGAAGCCGCCCGCCGCTGCCTGGTCCCACCGGTTCGGTGGAGCCATTGTCGGGTGCTGGGTGCTATGCCATGCCAGAGACGCTGGCTGAGAAGCCGAGAACGGGTTGGGGCTCCTGGCCTCGTTCGCGATAAGGTACGGCGGCATCGCGTTGGTGATGAGCAGCGCAACCTGAGGATCGAATCCTCGGCATCCCTTCCAGTCTTTCATCTGCGCCCCATTGCGGAACTCTTTGGCCAGGTGGTCCGCCCGATCCTGCCTATGTCTGTGTGTTAGCAAAGCGAATGTGCGTCAGCTGCGGGGACGAACATACCAAGTCTCGAAAGTCATCCGACAGAAGCCGCAGCGGCTCTTGATATACTGCGTCTCGCTCTTCCAGCTCTCCATTGTCTCTGTCATCTTGCAGTTGTGCATCAACCGCATGTGCTGCCTCAAATGGTCCTTCCGGTAGAAAGTCCGCTGCTCCGGGCTCCGTTCCTCGCACGCCGACCAATTGTGTGTTTCGAGATGCTCCTTGCTGGGCTCGATGGCGTCGCAGAACACGCACTTCTTCTGACCCGAAGCAGAACAGGTGATGACGGGCCCTAGTGGGGCGCAGATCCACTTCTCCAGACTGAGATGAAGTGACTTCTCGTGCCTGGCCCAGTCATACTTGCTCTTGAACGCGTCAGTACAGAAGGTGCACTGGAACAGCTTTGTCTTCTTGTCGTTCTCGGATGCTTGCTTCTTGATGTCGGGCCGGCGTCGGCGGCGCCTCTCCTTGCGAACTCCGTTCACTGACCCAAAGGAGCCGAAGGATCCAAACGAGTTGCCCGAGTTGCGTGACGTATACGACCACACCGACCCGAGCGACTCGCCCTGGCTAGACAGGCCCGAGTTGACGGAGGCGATTTCCATGCTGTTCGTCGACGGAGCCCTACGCGAAAGGTGACCGGAGCTGCCAGTCGACGCATGGCGGCTGGTGGGCCCGCTGCGCGAGCGCTCCTCGTCGAGCGGGGGTGTTGTCGTCCGCACAGCTTTCTGAATGGCGGTCCAGGGAGCAGGCTCGTTGTCCGGTGGGGATTCCAGGTATCGCTCCATGGGGTTCTTCTCAGACCACGACTTCTCCAAAGCGATATCCATGGCCTCGCTTGACTGCATGCTTGGAGACGCTGGTCTCCTTGGCTTATGCTTCTTGCGCCGGCGTGCATTTGCGAGCCAGTTGTTGACCTGGCTCTCCGTCAGACCGGTCCGTTGCCGCAAATCGGCCTTTTCGTCTTCGGTGGGGTAGGGGTGGTCGCTGTGGCTGACGATCCAGTCGGTGAGGATCTTGACCGAGGCACGCGAGAACCTGATGCCATTCTTCCGGGCGGCGCGCTCCTCGTCGGTCTTGATGCCAACCATGGTCTTGGTGCTGGTGAGCGCACCGAACTCCTGGCACACGTCTTCGGACACTTGGTGTAGCGTGTCGATCATGTTGCGAGGCTTGCGTTGCTGCGCCGGAATGTCGAAGCTGCACGTCCGGAACAGGGCATTGCAGGGGGAGCACCCGGTCTGGCCCTCGAAAGTCAAGAAGCAGTCGAGGTGTCGCAGGCGGCAATAGTCACATGGGTTCTCGGGTTTGTGGTATCGGGAGATGAAGTTGGAAAAGTTCATGGTCCAGTCATTGTTCAGGTCATTGGTGGCCAAGTAGTCGGCTGGTTGCTGGACCAGTGGCTCGGAGGCGTCCACCTGGTCGGTTGATCTGCCATTGCAAGGGCAGCTATCGAATAGTCAGCGACGGACATGCGGGTGCATGAATTGGCAAATGCTGGTGTTGCACAGAGCTCGGTAGAAAACATATTTGTTTGTGAGGGGGCCCAATGCAAATAGGGATGAGTCACCCAACCCTCCGTTACTTCATAAGAGGTCAAGGTGGAGGCGGGCATGCAGAGTGGATGTATTTCGAGGGTTCAACGTGCATTTCGAGCTTCAGCAATTCGAGTGAAACCGCCATGGGCCAATCGGCCGGGGTCTCGTCCGGGGCGCTTGGCACGCAGGAAATAAAAGAAGCGGCATGGACTTACCCATCATCGTGGGGATGCAAGAGGCAGGTGCCGACAAACGACACGGTCGGCTGGGGGTCCAGATTGGCTGTGTTGCTGGTGGGAACATCGGGCATTGCCGCTTCGCCAAAATCGAACAAATCGTCCATGGACTGCGCCCTATTGTCAAAAACCATGACGGGAAGAGGATGCTGAGGGTTGGGGTTGCGGGGAGCGGCGCCCTTTGATTGAGTCCAGGTCCCACTTCGGCTGTCATTTGTCGCGCTAGGCGTGTCGACCGTAGGGCGTGCTGACGGCCTTATTTCCGGCTTAAAGACGCCTCCATGTAGAACTTTATTGTTCCGTCAGCCAACCCACGACCGCAAACGCAGCCCCACTCCGTGATTGCACGGCGGACCACCTTGATTTCAGCTATCGTTGGATGCCACCGCTCGTCCAAGTGGCGCGACGTCGATGCGACTTCCAAAATACATACATTATAAGAAGCCGGTCAATCTGCGTCTGACGTGAGCGCCCCGCTCTTCCTTCCTTGTTCGTTCCTGTAATCGCACACTCATGCCTTAACCATCCCCAAGGCTTGGTTCGAGAAGCTTCCGAAGGCGTTCAGCCCTGTGCGGCGAGCCCCGAGAGAGGCTTTGCTCGCATTGCTCGATATGAATCTACCAGATATCCGGACGAGGGGTCCTGGAGTCTCGCTTCGAGCTCCCGGGATCACAAGGCGCCTTCAGCGCCGAAATACAAACGTCATCCCCCCTTTTTTCTTTCCTCCTGGCCATTTGTTCCGTCTTTACCATGATTAGTCTACTGGAGCCATAATTAAGCGGCTAATCACTCAGCCTAAGCCGCTAGGACTGAATAAAAGGCGTACTTCCTACCAGCTGCATGCGATGATGAGCTGTCGTCGACCGACTCTCCCGCTGTCTATGCTAAAGTAAAGTGCAAGGTTTCCACATGTCGGCTGTACGAGGTCGCTTCGTTCACAATTGAGTAAGCATGTGGTAACAACCAGATCCAAGCAGGTGCGTCGACTCCACAGGCGCGTTTCGATAAATCTCCATTTGTACTGTGTGTTTGGGTTGCCCCTGCACAGCCGCCAGCCATTTCCCCGCACTTTACCGTGAAGATCCGCGGCTTGTCGTCAGCCGGATGCTTTCATTGGCTGCTTGTCATTGGTCTACCCCTTCCCTCGGCGCAGCAACTGAGTTATATAACGTCACTATTTCTCCACCGGTGCAGCTCGTTGCCTTCGGGACGAAACTGCAGCATCCATGTCTCCACCGTCAGCCACCCACAACGGCGCCGGGGACAAGCCCACCTTCACCCCGCATGAACCTGGGTTGAGTGCGGAAAAGGCTCATAAGCTGAATGGCCTTGCTTTTCCCAAGCCACCCACCTTTGAGGACCGCTACGCTGAACGCAAATATCTCAAGGAAAGACTTGCTGCAGCCTTCAGAATCTTTGGGAAGTATGGATTCGATGAAGGCGTTGCGGGACACATAACGGTGCGGGTACGTACACTCTAGCGGTCTCTCAATGCAGAGCTGCGTCCTAACCTCTGCTCTGCGATAGGATCCGGTCGATCCGCAATCCTTCTGGGTCAACCCGTTCGGCGTCGCCTTCTCGCTCATCAAGGCGTCTGACCTTATTCAAGTGGACGAGAGCGGCCAGGTCATTGATGGCGGCCCGGTCAGGCTCCTCAATACGGCAGCCTTCATGATTCACAGCGCGATCCATCAAGCTCGGCCGGACGTGAACGCCGCAGCTCACAGTCACAGCATCTACGGCCGGAGCTTCTGTACCCTTGGCAAGCCGTTGGACATCATCACTCAGGACTCTTGCGCCTTCTATCAGGACCACGTCGTCTACGAGTCATTCAACGGCATCGTCCTCGCCGAAGAAGAGGGCAGGAGTATCGCTTCATGCTTGGGCAACAAGAAAGCGGCATTGCTTCAAAACCATGGCCTCCTGACCGTGGGTAAGACTGTAGAGGAGGCTGTCTTCTGGTAAGCGAAAGGCAAGCCTCAAAAGCCACATGATCTAACCGGCTCCAGGTTTGTGAGCATGGAGAAGTGCTGCAAGGCGCAGCTCCTTGCCGATGCTGCTGCTGCGGGCCGGGGAGGCCAGACGATCAAAATCAACGAGGAAGACGCTGCGTACACGTCCAAGACGGTGGGGACCCCAATCGCTGGATGGTTTAGCGCGAAGCCGCTCTTCGACTTGATCCACAAGGAGACGGGAGGGGACTATCTCGGGTGATAACGAGGCTGTGGACGGACCGTATCTGAGACTGAACGTGGACATGGTTACAAACTTTACTACCAGGAACTGGGGAGGCGTCAAGGAAGCCCTGCTGTATGTCATTTGTTGGTCAATATTTCTTTGAAAAGAACACGGGGTCGTATAAGAAATCGATGGGTTTAATTATAGGCCTTCCCTCAAACACTACTAAATTATGCTACATCATAAACGTATATGGACACCAGCACCATGCTCCGAGGCTCCTTGGGTCTGACACCACTTCTGTTGTCCTGCGCCGTGCACTATGAGGAATACATACGACGTAATTTGTCAGACGATGGCCGTTCAATCTTTGCGTAACAGCGCAATGGATCATGCTGTCTCCTGACACCGGTAACAAGAGATGCCCAAGATCAGTGTCATGAGCGATTCCGTCACCGGAAATAAGCGCGGTCGTCATGTAGAGAGGGGTATTGTGGTGGTCGAATGATTGGTGGAGTAGGCGCCACTAGAGGACCCCGTTGCCTTCCCAACCCCGCCATGTAACCAGCTGGCTCCTTTCGGCGTGCACCCGGCCATTCAACGGGCGGCATCGGAGCGGGTGGAGCCTCCACTCGATTGCGGCCCTTCTTTGTACCTTTTTCGCGTCTCCCGCCCTCGAAGCCCTGGTCGGCATAGCCGGCTTGGGCAAACGGCGGGCGGGAGACAGTTGGGTCTCTCTCGCTGGGCAGATTCAGGTCGACGAGACCGTAGAAGTAGTCGAGGATTTCGGGATAGCGCAGCACCGAGGCACGCCAGTCAGCATCAACCCCCCGTTTCAACTCCGCATGAGCTTCGGCGATCTGGGCCTGCAGCTGATGGAGAGCGGTTGGATGCAGCGGTGGCTGGCCTCCGTACTGGACGTATATGGAGTAGAAGGGCAAGGACGACAGGTAGGCGGTGTGGGCAACTCTGCGGGCGGAACTCAGGCGGTCGAACAGTTGGAGAATGTGGGCACGGGCATGGGTGATGACCCAATCTCTGCTCGAGTTAGCAGGCTTCAGCGGACGAGCAGCGGCACTGCGGACCTGATCTCATGAAGACGCGCATCCATAGCACGCGACTCGGCCTGCTTCACAGCGAGCTCGAGGCGCTCGGCCTCGCAAGGGCATTCCTGGCCGCGAGGAGCCGGGCTGCCGCAGATGGCGCAGCTAGGTGTGGCGTCGGAGTCCATGGACGAAGACAGACGGACGTGGGCAGCGGTCAAGAGCGCGCGAGCGATGCGTTGAAGAGTGCGAGCGGCATGATCGATGGGCGTGACGCCAGAGCGGGGACGGAAGAAGGCGGCGGCGGCAGAGCGACGAGACGGGCTGATTGAACATGTCTGATTCGTGAGCGGACGATGTGTTGTTCGAGCAGCTGCTGATGCGTGATCGCCCGCCGCGCGCCGCCCCGCGACAGCGCACGCCCGCGCCATCGTGCGGCTCGTCGCCAGGTTACCTGGACATGGATGCATCCAATACAATACGCCTCACCCGACGGCCTCCACCGAGATTCTACGTGCCTGGCATGGATGTACATATCCTCGTCCGGATATTTGCTCCAGCTACGTGCCAACCGAAAGCATTGACCGAGCTTCGACATGCTGTGCGCTCTGCCTCTGCCCATCTTACCTTGCGAGAACATCTCCCGCCCACGTCTAACTGGGGAAATATTCACGATTGGTCGTCGGTTCAACGAGGTGGCTTTTGGTTGATTTTATTTGTTCTGTGCGACACCTTTCAGGCTTGGTCAACGTAGGCATGGTCACTGATGACCCGAGAACGGGGTACATTTAAACCATGCATTTCCCGGCGGGCTGATTGTGTAGAACAATGTTACGCATCCGGCTATTGGCCTCTCCTGTCACCTCCGAGGGCCAGATGCATGCGCCTACGCTGATCGGCAGCCCGGACGACCAGGATCCGCACATCAGCTCCGCAGCAGCAGGAGATGTAGATGGTGTAAGGGTGCCTGGGTGCATGGCAGAGCGTGCGGTCCATGAGAGAGAAGCCGGCAACGTGGAGAGGCGATGGACAGGTGCTGGAAGGGAAAACAGTGGGAACGGGCATTCGGCGAGCCACCAGAGGGAGGGGTGCATGAGTGGGGACAAGCAGCAAGCTGGGGACAGGGAGTGCTCCTGGCCAGAGGTGTGGAGAAACTGCACGACGGCGGGCGACGACGAGCGACGACGAACGGCGACGTTGCTTGCGCAGAGGGCAGCGAAAGCAGCGCAACGTCGAGCGCACCACGGTGAGCTGGCTGCTGCAGGCGCATCGCAGTGTTCGACAGTCACTGGGCGTGGTGGCCGCGGCCTCGTTGGCCCTGGGCAGACCCTGAAAGCTTAACGGGCGACCTCTTGCGTCACTGCCTGCCTAGTGCAAAAATGTGGAAAATACCTCTCGCGAATGGACAGCAGGCGGGGCCGCTTCTTCTCCCCTCCAGCCCTCCACCACCACCGTTCTGCATCACGCCTCTCCCACCCCGGATACCTGCATAGCCCTACGATCCATTGCGCGCCCAGTCGCAAGCCTCCCGCGAGCCGTGTGCCTTCCGCCTGCCAACTTCCAATGCCACCGCACGACCCGCTGAAGCCAAGCTGATTTCCACCGCGACTTCCGTCCAAGCAGGTACCACACGCTTTTCACCATGGCTCGCGCTCCCGCCGTGGTAATCGTTGCAAGGCACGTTCTGCCATCCTGTTGTCCGTGACGCCCCCGACTAATCCGCCTCAGGCACGGCGCCCGTCTCGATGCCTCTGACAAGACATGGCACCTTACCTCGCCTACGCCCTACGACCCTCCCCTCACCTATGGCGGTTGGACCCAGTCGCGCGCCCTCGGCACCCGCATTGCCAGCCTGCTGCAAGCCCGCGAAGATGGCGACATTGCGTCCCCAGCTTCGCACAGCCGGAGCAACAGCCTGGACGCCGGCCTCGGTCAGCGCACTTCTCCCAGCCCAGACCACCGCCGGAAGCGGAAGCACAAGGTCGTCATCCACAGCTCGCCTTTCCTCCGCTGCGTTCAAACCTCTGTCGCAATTAGCGCCGGCATTGCGCAGTACCAAGGCTCGCCGCCAGCCTCGCGTTCCCGCAGTAATTCGCCGCGCCGCCGCGCCTCCTTGCACACCGCTACCCTCAACGGCCGCGGCACTGAGCGCTCCCCGGGCCCCAAGGCCATTCCCGAGCCCGAAGACAACCCGACTCGCAATGTCTTGAGCAAAGCGTTCCAAAGGAGGGGGATCGAGAAGACGTCGCTGCGCGTTGACGCGTTCCTGGGCGAGTGGCTCTCGCCGGATTACTTCGACATGATCACCCCGCCTCCCAATTCGACCATGATGGTTGCGGGTGCCAAGGCGGATCTGCTCCGCCGCGGCGAATACATAGATACCCGCCCCAGTTCTTCGCAGGGATCTGGCCATTTTCCCGGCGGCTGGGGCTCCGATAGAGGCGCCGGTGCAGCCAACAGCTTCAATCCCACCAACCACTCGCTTTCGGCTTTGGGCAGTTTGGCTCAAGCCCTGCCGCTTCGCGATAGGGCTAGCAGCCAAGGAAGCGCTACGAGTGCTGCCAGCAGAGTCAGTCGCAGGCGCGACATGGCCATCCCGACCACAACGAAATCCGATGCCGGCGTTTACCGACCCCCGGTGCCTTCGTACGCCGTGTCTCCCGCAGAGCCGATTCCCAGAGGCTATGTCGCCCACGCACGAGATGCGTGCGTCGCAGTAGATTATCAGTGGGATAGCATGCGCGAGCCACAGGAATGGGGAGACGGAGGCAAATTTGGCGAGGAGTGGAGCGCGATGCACAAGCGCTTTCGACGTGGCCTAAACAAGATGTTTTCGTGGTACAAGGAGCACGGGTCTGCGGGTCATCCCGACGAGGCCGTCGTTGACGCTACGGAAGAGGAAGAGGAAGAGCTCGTCTTGGTTCTCGTCACTCACGGCGCTGGCTGCAACGCCTTGATCGGCGCTTTGACCAACCAGCCAGTTCTTCTTGATGTTGGTATGGCTTCATTGACCATGGCAATCAAGAAGGAGCCGTCGGATCAAGCGCCACCGGAACCCGTGAGCCGCACGTCTTCGCCCTTGAATGAACGTCGTAGATCCGGTCTCGAAAATGCGCTAGCGGACGAGTACGAAATGGTCATAGTAGCATCAACGGAACATCTGCGCGTTGGTGCAGACCCGGCTCGGCCTGCGCTTCTAGCGGACAACTCGCTCGATCAAATGAGTGATTTCCGCCGTCGCTATGCCGGAAGTTCCACGGAGAGTGTGGGAGACACCGGTCGCAGGACAAGCAGTTCATTGGGCAGCATCAGGCGCAGCTCAACCCTTCACTCTCTAACCAGGAGTTACACGCCCAGCCCCGGCCGTCATACGCCTAGCAGCCCAAGCCTCGGACCGGCAACTGGGCTATGGAGCAAGCCGGCTCCGAAGGGAGAAGCCTTTTCCGAGACGAACAATGGGACTAGCGCAGGCTTCCTCATGAACTTTGATGGGAACGACACCGCAAGTGTTAAGCAAGAAACTGCAGCTCCAGAGAAGGAAGAGGCTCAAGATGACATTGCACCACTGCCTCCTAACATTGGACGATCGATGAGTCAGCATGGACTCTGGGGGTCTGTGCCGTCAGGAGCGCGCACAGAGAGGGAGAGGGGACCGAAAAGACGCTGGACCATTAACGAACGGGATGCTTGAAACAGGAGGACGTGAAGATTAATGTATCATTATAGGGCGGGATGGGCTGTCTTGATAGAGCGTCGGCGTTTGGGGGTTTTGTTGAATGCTTGTATCATGGCGGATGCGCGAAAAGGGTTGCGTATTGCACGAAGGCCTTAGCAGATGTTTCGGCAATTTTTTTTATAGTACTTACAAATAACAGTGAACAGATGCTCATGCAAATGTCTTGGCAGTATATGGTCACGTGGACGCGGTGATTGTTAAGCAGCCCACGTCTCACCGCTGACGCAACGGGCATGCGCGCCTCGGGCAGGAGCTCGCCAGCATCATCGGCCACGCTCCCCTCCATGGCACCACCCCCTGCCGGCTGAACTCCCAATTTCGACGCAATGCGATCTCTCGGTGCCGCGCAGACCTTTGTTGTACTGTGCCTTCTGGCTGCGCTCAGCGGGGCGGAACACACATCCAACTGGGCTGTCCTGGTCTCGACGTCGCGCTTCTGGTTCAACTACCGCCACCTCGCCAATGTACTCTCTCTCTACCGTACTGTCAAGCGCCTCGGAATCCCCGACTCTCAAATCATCCTCATGCTCCCCGATGACATGGCCTGCAACCCGCGCAACGCCTTCCCTGGCACAGTCTACAACAACGCAGACCGCGCGCTGGATCTGTACGGTGACAACATAGAGGTCGACTACCGCGGATACGAGGTAACGGTGGAGAATTTCATCCGCCTCATGACGGACCGTGTTGGTGAGGACATGCCGCGCAGCAAGCGCCTCTTGACCGACGACCGAAGCAATATCCTGGTCTACATGACAGGCCATGGTGGCAATGAGTTTCTGAAGTTCCAAGATGCTGAGGAGATAAGCGCGTTCGATCTCGCAGACGCCTTTGAGCAGATGTGGGAGAAGAAGCGGTGGGTAGCGCTGCGAAGGTCACTGCGCAAGGTGAAGCTAATACGAGCTCGCACAGCTACCATGAGATGCTTTTCATGATCGACACGTGCCAGGCCAACACCATGTACAGCAAGTTCTACTCGCCTAACATTATCGCTACTGGTTCGTCCGAGATCGACCAGTCGTCTTATTCGCACCACGCAGACAACGATGTTGGCGTGGCCGTCATCGACCGCTACACCTACTACAACCTTGAGTTCCTCGAGACCCAAGTTAAGGATCCGTCATCTAAATTGACCCTTGGCGACCTTTTCGACAGCTACGATGAGACTAAAATCCATAGCCACCCTGGTTTCAGATACGATCTCTTCCACGGCGGGGAGAAGGCAGCTCGGGACAGGCTGGTCATGGATTTTTTTGGGAATGTACAGAATGTGGAGGTCGAAGGCGTGGGACGCAACGAATCGAAGCTTGAGGAAGAGCTGGAGTATCTGAGTAGGTTGATCGAGGCTGCAAAGCAAAAGGCCAACGAAACCGAGGTGGCGGCGGCGTACGGTGCAAGCATCGACAAGAACGAGGCAGCCGTACAGCCGAAGACTACGAAGAAGTTCGAAGGGGCAGCAAAGGTTCAGCGAGATAATGGATGGAGCAAGCAGATCATCGGACTCTCTGCTGTGATAGGCTTTGTCGGCGTTTGGGCTGCCGGATCATGGCTGGAGTCTTGAGGAGGTGTTGGACGCTCCTTTCTGCAATTCATCTTTTACTTTCCAGAACATGCGAGATTCCATCCTCGGCTCTCGCCTGGTACTAGTGGAGAGGCTTGGTGGCGGGCATATCCAGCACATGGGACGCCATAAAAAGACAATTCCGAATAAGCCAAATAGCAGTCAGCGCTAGTTTTGCAGATCATCAGGTATGAAACAGAAAGAGGAGGCGTATCTGCTGAGAAGGTACCAACGATAGCAATCGGCTGAGGAGGCTTTCGAGGTTTAACCGGTCCTGGTGACAATGCTTGATGGACACGACAAGGGTTCGAACGGTGTACGGCACACCGGTGCGACTGGCTAGATCGCTGCTGGCGCTGCTGACCCTGCTGCCGTTGATTCTTAGGAGGTGGGGGGAAGAGGACAGGAAGAAGATATATGACCAGACGCATTCCAATCAAGGTAGCTCTGCCACTGCCGATGCCGCCGATCGGCAGAATGGGGCCGAGGCCAAAGCGGAGGTTAGGGTTACTGTCGAGGTGATGCACACCTTGCAGTCCGATGGTGTTTCAGTGTTGGATCATATTGAAGATGTTGGGCTAAAGCTCTTTGTTCTGTGTTTAGCGTACTGGGGAAGCCATGGAGCACTACCAGTGGCATCAGGCATCAACCAAGACTCCTCCGTCCCGGTTCACCACCACGATGCCTGCCGTCCTTCCGAACAAGACAGCCTCGATGACCAGGCCATCCACATTCCATTTGAAGTCAACTTCACCTCCGCCTCTCAACTTCAATCCCTTGACGCTACCGCCACCCCAACGAGTAGGAATTGCCGGGCCGAGTACCACGGTCTTTGTCGCTCCTGAGAAGGCCGGCAAGTCAACCACCAACATGCTGAGCATTGCGCCTGCAAGTCCGAAGTTCGCGTCGATTTGGAACGGTGTGTCGTGCGCGCTGTACATGCTGAAGCCATTACCCGCAAAATTCCTGGCAATGGCGTACCGCAGCTCCGCATCAGCCTTGTCGGTATTGTTGAGACGCGCCCAGCATGCGGCGCGCCACACTTTGCCCCAGCCAGCATCTGCATCTGGGCCTGTACCGTTGCCCCGGGCTGTGAGGGCAGCGTCAACAGCATCTGTGATGGTGGAGTTGTCGTAGCCGGACAGGAGCGAGGTGATGCTGTAACCAGGGTACCAGCCGACGAGGTGTGACAGGTGGCGGTGGGTATCGTTGGGAATATCCAGGCCAGTGATCTCGGTGGGGGCCTTGAACTCCTTGATGCCGCCCCAGGTCTCATTGATGTGAAGGCCGGTGTCAAGGTTGCTGAGAGCGGAAGATGCATTGGAAAGAAAAGCTGCATCCGTCTCGATTCCCAGTGAGCCAGCAACTTCCACATAAGCCAGGACCTGGTGGATGAGCTGCTGATAATGCGTGCAGCCAAACGTCGTGGGGGGCTGTTCGGGACTGTTGCATGGGTTTACGACGAGCGTCCCGTCGTTGAACCACTGATCGTACTGGAGCTGGGAGAGCCAGAAGTCGGCAATGCCGCGGATCAGCGGATACCCTTGCGTGGAAAACCACGTGGTATTACCGGTGTAGTCAAAGTGGTCGTACACATGCTGCATCATCCAGACGCCGGAGATCATGTCTACAGGCTTGTTAGCTATGGTCGAGCGTTAGGCTAGAGGGGGCATACAGTTCGCCCAACGGGGGTCGCTATTCATTCCCGTGTGTCCGAACACGGTCGATTCGCCGTCCAGGACCCATCCCGGCGCGTTGTACAGAAGCTTGGCCGTCTGAGATCCGCGTGGTACCCAGACATCTTGTATGTAATCCCAAAGACCAGCCTGGAGCTGGCCAAGCCCTGTTTGATCTGCTATCCAGTAGTTCATCTGCAGGTTGATGTCCCCGTGGTAGTCTACAGCCCACGCGCCTTCCAGCGTTTGACTCCACTTCCCTTGCAGGTTTGCCGGCAACACCCCCGGCCTGGCAGACGAAATCAGCATGTGTCTGGCATAGTGGAACAGTAGTGACTCAAGGTATGCGTCGCCAAGGCCTGCTTCGGTGGTGTTGTAGCGGTTGATGAGTTCTGAAAGCTCGACGCCCGCAGAGTTGTTCGTATCTGGCAGCTCCAGAATGAAAGCGTTGGCGAGACTCGTATAGTCGTCCACGTGGCGCTGCCGGAGAAGTGTGTTGGAGTGGGCCGCGGCTGCCGCAATCACCGACTCAACCTTGGGTCTTGGGTCGGATCCTTTGAAAGAGAAGTTGCTCTCGGCGTTACCCGCCTTCTGGTCGTAGTTTGTCTCGGCGGCAATGACGAAGGTCAGTGAGGAGGCGTTTCTCCCAGAGCTTACGTTCAGAACGCCATTGCTACATAAGTAGTCGCCGTCGCCAACGAGCTGTACCACTGCTTCGTATCTCATTCCTTCCGGTGGCCCGGCCTGAGTCAAGCCGGACACTCGGACCCTTCCGGCCTCGCAAGTGAAGTTGTTGAGCCCAGCATCCGCCTGCTGGTTCTCTAACGAGACCATGACCGATGGCAGAGCATTCCGAGCACGCAGCTCGTAGACACAGACAAAGTCAGGGTAGCTGCAGTAGACTGTGCTGGCGAAGGCGTTGCCGTCTTGGTCTTGAAAACTAGTCCGATGAATCCCGTCTCCCAGGTCAAGGGAGCGGTTGTACTCCCCAGAAAATGATGTGATGCCGTCGATCGAAACGCTGAGGTTTCCGAGGACGCGGAAGGAACCGTAGTTGTCGAAGTTGCCCAGGAGCTCGGAAACATCTACGCAATCAGCTGGTGCTCGTGGACCTACTCAGAAAACTCACTTCCCGTTCCGTTCTGCCAGACCCAGTCTTGGATCCCAGCTAAGTACTCATACTTCGCCGTCGTGGGGTTGCCGCCAGTATAGTTCTGCCACTGTGTAAGTGAGGCTCCATTTGTGAGTGACTGTGCTTACGCTGGCCTCGAACGGACCGCCGGACCAGAGAGAGTCGACGTTCAAGCTAAGCTTTTCCACCCCTCCGTCGCTGAACGGCAATGCTACCCCCCTCCTTAGCTGGCGAATTACTAGATGTCGGAAGACTTACCACCCAGCTTTCCGTTCCCCACGGGAAAGGCTTGTCTGATGATGTCTGTAAACGTCGCCGGGGTCGACGACCACACGATTTTCGCTCCGACCAATCCCCAGGTCAAGCTCGCAATACAAAACCTAATCATTCTAGTTGACCACAATGTTTATCCTTACACCTAGTCGTATGCGGTCCTCATATAGAGCTCAACACATATACTTAGCCGCGGCTATAATGTTATACCCTTACTTAGATCATATATTCCTAGTAAAGGTTATACCGTTTCGGTCACGGAGCGCTATACTACCCCGCCAGCTATGGTTTTTACCCGTGGAGTAATTCTCGTATCCCCGCATTATTTACTTAGCCGTATATAATATTAAAGATATTTCCCACCAATAATTATTTAGCGGCAAATTACTAAAAGATTTAATTTTCTTTATTTTACTTCTTTATAAAAAAACTTTAAAGCCTTTAATTTAAGTAGTTTCTATACTATAATTTAATAAAATTTAAGAATTATTTTAATAGCTTTTATCATTTAAGAGAAAATTAATTTTTAAAATAATATATTTCTTATTATTTATTTAAGCTATTTTTATAAGTTTATATTAAAAATTTTTAATATTTTATTAGGAAAAGATAGTAAAATAAACGCTAAGTATTTTTTAAAAAAAAATAATATTTTAAGTAAATTTATCTTTATTTTAATAAACTAAATTATTTTATTATATAGATTAAATTCTATTAATTTTTTTATATTTTTTCTAGTAAATCCGTTATTTAGGCTAGATTCTTATAAATTTTTACGTTTCTAAAATTTTTAAGAGCTACTAGACTTATAATTTAGGCGGGTAAATTACTAACCCCCCCTATATAATTACTAACCCCCCGCCTAATTTTAACCCCCCTAGTAGATAATAGTAGATATCGGCTATTTTAAGTAATTCCGGTATATACCCGGCTAGCATCTTAGTAAGGAATATTAAAATCTTAGAATACTTTCTAGGTTATATATTACGCCTAAACCGGCTAAAATCTATATATAACTTTTTCCTAGGCATTAATATATACCTTTCTTAATATAGGTAGAGATATATTATAATACGACCGCTACGTAAAGCGTAGTATTAGTAAATATACCCGCCCTACTAAATTTACGACGTATAGTATTCCTCGCTTTATACGAGCGGGAGGCGGGCTATAGCGGGAACTAATAGATATAGGCTTAGTATATCTAGATTCTTAATCTTCCGGTACCGGCGCGGTAACCCCGCGTATAAACATTCCTCTTTACCGACCCTACTAGCTATTAATACTAACCCTAGTCGTACCTACGCTATAGCGTTAACTTTCGAAGATAACGCTCCTACTCTATAGTCTAATATCGAAACCGTTACCTAAAGTAACTCCTAAGCGGGGGAACGCTTTCCTTCTATAGTTAGTACTTAGATTTATAATATTACGCTTACCGTAGATATAACCGCTAGTATTAACGAGGCTACTACGGCGGTAGTAGAGCTTCTAGTAAAGCCTCCTTAAGAGCCTTAAGAACCTCCTTATAAGCGGCGAGGCTATCCGCCTAGATCGAAGGATAAGTAACCGTATAAGACGAAGCGTCGCCTTAATAATAAGAACCTTATTAATACCCTAGATAAGCTAATAGGAACCTTAATACTATAGGTAACGCCTCCTCTAACCCCCGAGGGTATAAGTAGCGACCTTCTAGCGCTTCTACCGCGCTATAACGACGATAGAAATACTAGTAGATAAGCGTAAGCGGCGTATAGGGTAGGATAGACGGCGAGGTAAGGTATATAAGGTACTAGG
>JAJMYO010000336.1:0-24737 GCA_023087385.1 Diplodia sapinea | reverse complement strand
CCCTGTAACCCCCCCCCCCCCCCCCCATGGTGGAAACGGCTCCTGCGACGATGACGACGATGACGACGATCCATCACACCCGTCACAAAACGAACCGAGCGAACCTCGAAATAATCTTGTCGTCAGTAGTGTGTTTTTGTTCGCTTCGATCGAGAGGGGTGAAACAAGGTACGGGTAAACGGAGGAACGGAGGAAACGGTTCTGATTGCCGTGAACGTGCCCATGTGGTAGTCGAGCGTTTCTTGTCTCCTGAAGGAGGAGGAGGGAACCTGAAAGCGTGTTTCTTCATGCACACTGTAAGCTTGCCAAGGTCTTGCCAAGGAGGGAAGAATGCGACACGGACCGTACAACCGGACCGAACCCGGCAAGAGACAAAGCCCATTGTGAACGACGGAATGCACACGTGGGAAGTTGGTGGTGTGGCGCAATACGTCGCATTTGTTTCCCTCTTGCACTTGTTGGTGGTGCGCCGCATCTAGCTCGCGGGCTTGGCTCTAACCAGTGCACCTGTCTTCTTGACACGTTTGAGAGATCTGATCGGTTGTCATGCGAGAATCACTATTTCAAATGCATTCAGCGCGGAAAATACCAATAACGGTCTAGAAAGACGCGAAGGGGACAGAAAACTGACAATCGAAAGAGATATTCATTTGTTGCTAATCAGGCAGGAGAAACACCGCCCAGTCCATCCCAAACGCCAAACATTATTGAGACCGTCATCTTAAGCCTGCGGAACCGCAATACCATTTCATGAATCGAATTTTTGTCCCGGAATCATGCTGGAACGAGCGACCAGCTTACAGCTGTCGGTCCTCGATTCCCTCGTCGTCAGGAACGACCTCCTTCTCGGTGTAGACCGGGGGAGCCTCCTTGGGGATATCCTCCTTGGTCACCGCTTCCTCCTCATCAAGAGCGACGGGTGCGTAACCCTTTCCGCGCCTCTGCTGGATCTTGACGTAGGCAAGAGCAATAATACAACCAAGCAGCCAGCCCAGAGCGTAGGTAAAGGCACCAATGGAGATTCCGATGGCGATGGGGATCATGATGCGCCCGATGGTCGTGAAGAACTGTGCCACGGGGCTGGAACGGTGATGGCGCATAATTCCGTGAGGGCCGTGGGGACGGTGGTGGTGGTGAGGCTCCTCCTGTGCCTCGGTGGGCCTGCCGGCGCCGTGAGGACGACCCTTCATGCAGCCGCCCTTGACCTTCTCCAGACCACCCTTCATGCCCTGGATACGGTCGGTGATCATGGCACGCCACTTGCAGAGGACGGGCCAGCTCTCGCATTCCTTGTCATCTTGCTGCGGCTTGTTTCCGTGGATGGGAGCCGCAACGGTGATGGGCATGATGGAGATCTCACCCTCGATATGCTTGATAAGCTTGACCGAGAGAGCCGGGACGCCGATACGGTGGGCCTCAAGGGAGGAAAGTTGCAGAGTCATGGGAACAAGCTCATCGCCATCGGAGCTGGTGACCGAGGGATCGATTTCCAGGGCATAGGCAGAGATGCGGAGAGGCTTGTCGGTGTACTTGCCAATGTTGGCGCGGATGTCAGTGAGCGGGATATCGGCCCGAACCTGGTACACGGGAATGGGCTGAGGAATAGTGTCGAACGAAGGCGGGTAGAGAGGCACGCCATTCAGCTCGACCCTGTGGGTGTCAACGACGGAGAAGTTCAGCAGCTGAGGCGGTCATGTTAGTATAATGCATGTTTCAAGGCAGCGACCGGCGAGTAGCGTACCAGAGAGTTGTCGATGCCCTGCACCCACACGAGATCGTCCTCGGATGTGCCGGCAAACGGGCAGCCGGGGCAGTCGAGCGTCAGCAGCTGCGACGATGTGTCGACAAGGTTGAACTCGCGGTTGGGGAGGACGCCGTCGACGGTCGAGGGAATCAGGAAGGCTGCGGATGGCGCGGCGAGAGCAAGGGTGGCGCAGAGGCCAAAAGTGTAGGACTTCATGGTGAGGCCAGGAACAGGTCACGACAGCAGGAGGACGGCAGCACAGGTCTGAGGTGAGCACCGAGGAACGCGAGCGGGCAGAGGTGTTTTGAGGTGTGGAGTGAGCGTTCAGACAAAGGCTGGGCTGGCTGCTTCCTTATGCGCCGCCCGGGTAGTGCCTGACGCAGCGCAGGCTTAGCCCCCGGTCACGTGCAAGAGATACGCGTCATGGATGATCGCCGGCAAGCCTGGACGGCCTGGACGACCACCCCCGCCAGAAGCCCCGATGGCCAGACGTCCCCCCCGAATTCCCCCTATAGCGTTTCACGACGCGTTTCATCGCCGCCTGCTCATTCGCGCTGCTCGCTGGCTGCACGATCGCGGCAGGCGCCTGCCAATCCCAATCGATCCGCTCCCTCGCTGCGCGGCGTCGCTGCGCGGCGTCGCTGCTCTCCACTCTGGGTGCGCCCGCCCCGCCAGGCCGCGCGGTTGTACAACGCGACGCCTCTAATTGCGATGGGTCTGCATTCGTCAACAGCACTCTCAGCCTTGCGCTACTCCCGTCGGCTGTCCTGTGCAGGCCAAGCGTACGCGGTCTTATCCTTATCGCCTGACGCCCACGGCTCACGGAAAGTAAGCCCGCATCAAGCTCAACCACTGCATCTTCCGGCAATAAGCCACGCCGGAAAACACTAGGTAGGGGCTCGTGCATGGTTGCAAAAGACTACCAATGGGCGTTTATCTAGACGGCCAGCCCAGCAGCTCCTCTCGGCTCCGAAGACGGTGATTACGGCGCTAAACTCAACCACCTGGCGCCACCATCACCGTTTTCGTTTCGCGCCCTCTTCTGTTTGCTGCTTGCTGCGCTAAAATAGGTCGCCTACTTGCACGTTCCCACTCGTCGGATTTTCCGACGGTGCGCCTTCTCTATTTCCAACGGCATGTTGTCCTACTCGGCATCCCCGACAACACTTCGGACTTATTACGAGCAAGCCAACTGTGCAACACCAATGCCACAGGTGCTCAAAACAATCCAACTGCGCGTGCTACTAATCCTCAGCAGCTTCATGATGCGCTATGACCTCACCGAGCCGGCCTCTGTTTCAGCTTGGCATTGCCGTTTTGCACAGCACAGCACTTCTCTGACTTCCATCGTCTGAACTCTCGGCTGACCATCGCCTATTCTTCCTTCTTTTCCGCAAAATCCGGAGGCTGTGCAAGATTCCCCGCCCGGGGGGGGAGTGGTGGGGTGCTTTTCTTTATAGGCTTGAGTTGCCCCTCCGCCAGTCGCTGAAGAGCTCCAACAATTATCAATACCTTAGATGATGCTACGTCAATGTTCAAGACACTAAACCATACAAGGGCAAGGAGCACGCGGCATATTCCAACGCGATAAGCTTCCAAGCTGCCACAGGCGCGAATCAGTTCCACGTCAAAAACTGTCCCCGCTAATATCAGGCGCCGCCATCCAGTGCCGTGATGAGGAGCCCGTTCGCTTGGGTTAAGGTTTGCCTCCCCTGTCAAAACTCGTAACCCGTATGCAAAGTTCACATCGGTTTGATCTGCACATCACAACCCCGTGGTCTGGAGCTTCAGGAAAGTGTTCAAGGTGAACCCATCAGTTGGAGAGAGCAAGAACGGTAAAGCAGATAATGCAAAGTTATCTCACTTGATATCATTAGAAGTCGTTACTCGTTCAGCTATGCCTTACAGCTTCTGTCCCTCTACCGGTACTTCAACAACTTGATCGATACCCTCGTAGGGCGGGATATCCAAATCATATTTCTCCGCCACAGCCTCGCTCAGAAACCTACATAAAACGCATCAGATGATACATTCTACAAGCCAAATATGGAGACATGGTAGGGGTCAAGCGTAGTCAAACTTACCTCCCGCCAACGAAATGCCTTCCCTTGAACCACTTCACTAGCGGCTTCGGCGCGGTCAAGCTGATCAAGGCCGGCGGATTGAAGCCCTTGCCGGGGCCGGAGTCGGGCGGGCCGGTCTCAATGTTCCAGCTTGAGGGCGCGTCGACGGCGAGCACGGGCACCTTGGTGTCGCGCAGGGCCTCGATGACGCGCGGGAAGGGCTCGCGCACCTCGCCACTGAAGCTGAAGCCGAAGATGGCATCGACGATGTAGTCGGCAGCGCCGAGCGAGGCGTCGAAGTCGTCGGTGAATGGCACCTTGAGATCTTCGAGCTGCGTGCGGAGCCGCTGGTACAGCTCGGATTTGCTCTGCTTGGGGTAGTAGACAGTGGGCTGGTAGCCGTAGTGGTGGAGGTGCCGGGCGGCTACGAGACCGTCGCCGCCTGAGGATTTTGTTAGTATGAGGGCTGCGGTTGGCGTTGGATGCTGGGGCTGTACCGTTGTTGCCCGGCCCGCAGGCTACGAGGACCCGCTTGCCTTTGCTGAGAGGGTGGAGCTTGAACACTAGAGACTGATCAGGCTTCATCATGTTCCAGTCAGCACGCGGAAAATATACCAGCTTGGGAGACGGAGAGGCCGGCCAGCTCCATCAATTGGTCGATAGAGAAGGCCCCGCTACTCATGAGCTCCTTGTCGAGCTCAGCGGCGTTCTTTGCGGAAAGTGTCTGAGAATGTGTCAGAGATTGATCATGGACCTTTTTGTTACCGCTTACTCTGAGTGCCATCATGAGCTTCCTTGTTGTCCGAAACATGAAAGTGAAGAGTTGCTGAGCGCGAGGTTGCGGCTGTCGTGCAAAGAGACAGGCGGGCACAAGAGCATTACATCACATCGCGTTGATCATGTCAGCAATCCCAAAGAGGAAACAACGAACACCACCACAACCACTTCTGGACCACCTTGACGATCGGAACCACCCAGCTCAAAGCTAATGGCTACTTCCTATCCTCAATTTTCAATTTGCAAAAGCACGAGAGTGCAAATACTTGAGGAAGACTCTCGCCGCAGGCGGAGTCCTGATCCCTGTCTCCAGACCCGGCAAAACATTTCCCCGGCGTCTGTCCGAGAAACTTATCGTGGATGTGCTCACCACGGCCGTGTCGCGCGCGTCGGCCGTACCAGCAATCGTCCTCGCATCCAGCCACCCCGCCGCCGCAACCATGGTCCTCAAGATACGGCTCGCGCGCTTCGGCAAGCGCCACGCCCCCTTCTACAACATCGTCGTCGCCCACGCACGGTAAGCAATTGGCCCTCTGTCTTGCTCGCCCGACCACCGACCATCCGTCGACATGTTACAAATAACCACCGGGGACCAACGCTGAAGTCATGTATAGGACGGCGCGGGACAGCAAGCCGCTGGAAGTTCTCGGTACGCAATGCCACCGCCACCCTCCCCAATGAACGCCCTCTACAACACCCCCACCGCACACACACGTATCGACTTCAGACTCAGACGGAGCATGTTGGAGCAGAGGAGGGGAGGGGTGCTACAGGCGGGGGAGGAG
Organism: Diplodia sapinea; assembly: GCA_023087385.1. Taxonomy (NCBI): domain Eukaryota; kingdom Fungi; phylum Ascomycota; class Dothideomycetes; order Botryosphaeriales; family Botryosphaeriaceae; genus Diplodia; species Diplodia sapinea. The sequence continues at coordinate 19,368 of JAJMYO010000336.1, read as the reverse complement.
ATCATGACGTATTCGGCGACTGACAATGGACTCTTTTTCTCTGAAGGCACCTACGACCCCATCCCCAAGCCCGCGAGGCCCGACGACCCCTCCAGCCGCCCGTACAAGGACATCAAGCTGGACAGGTCGCGCGCGCAGTACTGGCTCGGTGTCGGCGCCCAGCCGAGCGATACGTGCTGGAGGCTGATGTCGATGGTACGTCCAAATCCCCCCGCCCTCCAGACATGAACTTGTGGTGTGGCGAGCATCGGTGGAGTTTTGCGGGGGGTGTTGAGGGGAAAGAGAAAGAATTTTGGAGCTGACGAGCTTGGTTTGCACTGTTTTAGGCCGGCCTGCTCGAGCCGAAATATCGCGTCGGACAGATCGTGGAGCAGGTCACGAAGGCGGACAGGAAGCACAGAAGCAACCCGTACAAGGAACCCACCCCTCCCACCGAAAGTTCATAGAAGAGCTTGGTAGTATCGTGGGTAGATGAAGGCCTGAAGACAAGTATTCAGACGGGAAGGTTTTGCATTGGGTTTGGCGTTATGGGATATTCGGGGACATTGCCCCGTCGAAGGATTCACATTGCTTGCTGCGTCAAGAGAAAGATGCGGCTGTACCAATACCATGTACAGAAAAAAGAAATGTGCTGAAATGCGGATGTCTGCGTGGATGCGTTGGAAGAGGATTTTAATGCTCAGCTATCTGATCCCTCACGGGACGATGTGTTCAGTACCCATTTCAACTCGAATTAATTGCCCCGCAAGCGATTTGATCATAGCTCGCCAGAGACATCTAGATTCGTTCAGCCGATGGAACATGAAAGCTGAGCATTAAGCGGAAGGTTATTAATAGGGCGTCGCCAATGCAACCCTTTACCTTTTCTTGGGAAAAAAAAAATAAAAGCTTAAGTCCCGCTGGAGCCAAAGCTTAATAATCTCTTGCTTGTTTCTGGATAGATCATTGGATCACAAGCTGTTGTTCGGTCTCACCCCCTACCAAGGTTGACGGGAAATGAATGGTCAAACACTGATCAACTGAACGATACTGAAGCACGCGTTCTATGCACCAACCACCAACCCCAACTCCAGCCAAAACGAAACGAGTCGATGTCCCTTCCCACCTCTTATGTCGGCTTTCTCCCCAGTCTCCGTTAGTGCGCCGCAACCAAGAAAGTATTGGTTCCCAAGCAAACAACCATGACAACCAAGCCATAAATGGCCAGCGCCAGACTCAACTTTCTCAAAAGACCCCTCCTGAAGCTCTTCGTCTTCGTCGCCAAGTTTCTAATCAGGAGTCCCGACTCCGTCATATTCTCTTCGTCTCCGGAATTCCAGTCTTCCTCGTCGTCCTCGTCCTTGAGAAGGCGCTGGTGGTGCGGGCTATCGGGGGATGAGATCTTGTAGTAAAAGATGCCCGGGAGAATGAAGCTAATGGCCGTGCTGCCGGTGCTACCAACGTATGCAAGAACCTTCTCGAGCGAGGAAACGGACATGGCCGTTATGTAGCTGAGCACAATGATAAGGGTCGTGATAATGGCGAAACGCATCTCGCTCATCGGCTCGGCCTTAGGCTGCAGAGGAGCCGCGATGGGTCCGGTGTTCGGCTTGGGCGACCCGAGAAGCGGGGCGCTGTGCTCGCTCGAGGGGGAGCCCTCGGTAGTGCTCCCACGGGAAGACTTAGGGGCTCGCTGCGGCCGCCAGTTGACAACCGCATCAATGGAGGCACGGCATGGGTGGACTTGCAGAGGGTAAGAGAACATAACCAGGATGACAATCGCCAGACGGCCGACAGTCGAAGCAACGGATGGAGCGTCTAGATACTGGTAAGAACTCCGTTGTTTGCAGGTCTTGGATGCACTTACACATGCTGACGATGTTGCCGCCAACTTTATCGCCGTAAGAAAGGTACCCGGTAATTCCCACAAGAATGTAAAGAGAGCAAGCCAGACCAATGCTGGCGCCAACAACGGATGTGGTCCGGAAGTGAGAATTGTCAAAAATCTCATTGAGAATGGAAAACATCTAGAGCAGTCAGTTTCTGATCTCAACAAGAAATCCTGGTAAGCTTACGTTCTGGTGGCACGTGTAGGCAAAAACAACAACGGGGAAGACAGAGAGCGCGGCAACCGGGCCAGACCAAGCGATACCGTGAACTTCGCCGCGGTCTGCCATGGTGTCTCCCTTGAAGAAATGGGCGAGTACAAGAATGACAAGATAGGTGATCGACACCAAAGCTATCATGCTGGTGTATTTGAGAGAATCAAGACGGCGGAGGAAAGACAAGGGAATGACAATGAGCCTACACAACGCGTTAGCATCTCTAGCTTTGGCACTAAATCCATCCAGAGGGCAGATCTGCAAAGGATGCGGCCTCGCAGAGGTCGCCAGGGGAAAAGACGCACATGAAGGCTGTTACCCAGAACTGGCGGTCCACCAGGAATCCGATGTCACCAGCAGCTTCGCTGAATCCTCTCACAACTCCGGGCATAAGGTCCCCGATGATAATCAAGTAACTAACTCCGACACCGAAGCACTTGATGGCGATCGCGGCATCGAAAACGACGGCCGCATTTGGGTATGTAATTTTGGATAGCGAGGCAAAGGAGGCGGTTCCGCGATCGAGGTATTTAGCGCATCGAGTCTGGAGATAGAGGCCGAAGCCTGCTGTGAGACCTGCCCATACGATGACGCAGCAGCCCAGTAGAATGCCCATTTGCGACAGGGCGTGCGGCATGGCCAGGAGACCTGCCCCTAAGACTTTACCACCATGTGCCGTCAGCGTGTGTTCCCGTGAGTGTGAGGAAGAGATGCGCACTTGTGTTGACCAGGTTGATGACGCTGCTTGCCCATGTAGCCTGTCCGGTGATGCCGACGTCTCGTTTGCCATGGCGCGACCTGGCGCATGTGTTAGCAAGACAGCTGGTGCAGCGCAGTGGAAGAACAGAAACCGACCGTCTGCCTCTATGTGAGGCCGCGCTCGCCGGCCTGTCCTCGTGCTCGGAGGGGCCGGGATTAATCGCCGCATAGGAAGCCATGGTTGGGAGTGATGGTCGATGGTCCAGGAGGTGTCGCGCGAGGGGCAGCAGTAGACGGAGGTGCACACCCCACTAACTCCTAAGTCATTAAGAAGAGGGTGGAGCGCAGCGTGGCGATAGTGTAGAGCGGAGCGATTAGTCGCGTTAAAGCTGTTGGGTCTGGCGTGCGAGCGGAGATGTCATCTGGCAGGCCGCCACGGCCGCACGACTGCCGCGGATCATCCCGCCAATCCAGGGTTCTCCTGCCTTATCCGGCGCCCGCTCACCTCCGCAGCATCTACACTCCCCATTCCGACCGCATTCCCCGCCCAACACCCAACCATGGCCGAAGACCTGGACGAGATACTCCTGCAGACACTCGACATGCTCGAGTGGCGCCTCCGCCGCATCGAGTTTGTCCTTGGGGGCAACGTCGCGGCCGAGAGCCAGCAGACCGACGCGCCCGTCGCGTCTCGCATTCAGAAGCTCGAAAGCCGTCTATCAAGCGTCGCGGGCAACTCACGCGCCATCAACGACATCCTACAGCTGCGTAAGACACAAAAACCCCATGGATCGTCCTGGCCCCGTTTTCCTGACACCTTCGGCTAGAATCCAAGAACGCCGATATCTTCGCGCCGACCGAGCAGCCTGCGCGTCCTCCCCCCAGCAGCATGGACGATCCGACACCCGAGATTAAGCTCGCTACTATCCTCACTGAGGCCCCGGCGTACCCCGCTACAGCTTCGCAATTGACGTCGTTGCACGACCTCCCTCTGCCGCCGACAGCATCCTTTACGTCGTTGGTCGGCTTCTCGCCCCGCATCGCTCAGCTGGAGCAAACACAACTGGCTCAGGCCCATGACATATCAGACCTGAGGAAGCGAAGTGGCAAGGCCGTGTTGAGATGGCACGAGGTCATGGTGTTGGGCCAGGGCAGGTGCTGGGCTGAATGGGACTCGCGAGTACGAGAATCCGAGAGAGAAGTTCGCCGGGAAGAGGTCAAGATCGAGCGCGAATCTGGCTGTGCCTGAAGGATCTGCATGGCAGGGAGAACTGATATTCATGAAGGAATGGGGGAATCCTGGAGAAGCCCGGGCTGTGAAGGCCACATGCCCCGATCCGTGCGGGCGTCATCGTTTAAATCTTCACTGTGGCTGGAGAGACAGCCAACAAGGCTATGACATGCGGCTTTCAGTCAAAAGCGCGGCAGACGACAGTGCACGGTTGTGTGGAGACATCAGGGCGGCAGCAAGTGGCGGAAGCAAACACTTGGTCCAGCCATTCCTCACGGCATGGAACCCGGCACGCAGACCGGACAGTGCATGTAGCGGGCCTAAAACCAAAGGGAGGACAAAGGGTCTCTCTAGCATGGACATAGCTAGCTAGCAAGCTCCCGCCCGTGGACTTACGGGTTCGGGGTACCGAGCTAACATGTCAAATGTGGAGGTCGTCAACTGAGCTTCTTGACGAAAATTCAGTGGCTCGTATGCGGTACTGGCTGTTCCGCGGAAATATGCACGCGCCCTGTTCCCTGGAATTTGGCGAAGGCGGAAGCGGGCTGGACCCGGGCCGGCACGTATGACGAAAATGCACAGGCCGGAATGCGTGGTTCTTCAGAGGCCGGGCCTGGCATTGCCTCCACGGGCAGAGATGCCGGAAGACAAGCTTTTCTGATGCTCGCAGGGAGCCGGAGCTTAACGCGGAGAAGGGCCAGTTACAGGGCGGTCTGGGAGGCGGGCGAGGTGGTGGTGTCGTGGGCGGCGGCCGGCACGGTGGAGTGGGTTTATCTGGGCCCGGGCACGATGGACAGAGGCGAGACGTTGGAGGAGCGTTTCATCAACGCACTGCTGCCGCATCGGGCCAGTGAGGATCAGCAGCCGTCAGCATGGGCCAGCGTCTAACGGCAGCTAGGGAAATGGTGAGGCTGGCAGTGGCTGGCCCCGAGATGACCACAGACGACAAATTTCGGGCTCAGCTGGTGGGCGCGCGTTGGGGTGCGACAGCCGGAGCCAGGCGCAGCGGACTGCACACGTTGCGCCGTCCCGTCCCTAGGAAGCGCAATCCGAGACAGGCAGGCGAGACAGGTGACAGGCCCTTTCGGGCGGCGCGCGCAGTCTCGTCCATTGCACGACGTGGCGGTGCAGGAATCTCACACGATCCGCGCGATGGCCGGCAGGACGAGGCAGGCCGCAGGAAAGCAGAGGATAGCGATCGGTGCTGCAATAAAGACGGAGCCAGCGAGGGCTCCCCGCACGCCTGATTGTGCCTGCGCGTCAGGTAAATTAGTGGACAGCAGCGCTTGATGCTGCAGCTTCGGCGCGTGGACCCGGTCCGTGCGTCAAACACGGCCGCGCCGCTCTCCTATCGCTGCGTCCTCTCCAAAGACACGCCTCGACCCCGACGATCCGGAGCCTCTCTCACCATCCAACTGAAGCGTCTCTGCCGCGGCTGCGACCTCCAGACCCGCAACAAAACGCGCGCCGCGCACCCGCCGTGAACGCTGCCCGGCCCGCCGCTGAGGCTCCGCTTTCTCCATCCCCCGTCGCATCTCGTAGGGCCAGGCGCCTAACCACCCTCATTCGCTACTCTCCTCGCCGCCACTCTCTTGAACCTCTCTCCTCCCACTCCCACAAGTCGACTCCCGCTGCGCATTCCCTGCTCCCGTCAGTCCACCACGCGCCCTCCGCTCGCGCCCGCCGTCCACCTCGACCCGCTCCGCCCGTGCATAAATGCCCTCGCTCAACTCGCCCAACAGCCTTAAGAAGATGAATTACGGCATGCGCAACCGCTTCGGCTTCGACAACATCCTCGGCGATCCCTTCGCCCTGTCGACCATCTCCATCAGCATTGTGAGTCGTCCGCTGACCGCGCGCCACCTGCGCCCAGATGCTGACTGTCGCACAGCTCGCATGGATCATCGCATTCGTCGGCTCCATCATCGGTAGCCTGCACGGCGAGTTTCCCAACTACACCTGGTGGGCTCTCGTCTACTTCTTCTGCTGCATTGTTGGCGTCATTATCGTCGTTGGCTCCGAGTCTGAGGACACCTACCACGTCGCGGTACGAAGCCCGCGCCTCGCTCCCCGCATCCATCGCATGTCTAATCCCCAAGCAGGTCTCCAGCTACCTCGCCGCCGGCTTGGTCTTCACCAGCTCCGCCGTCAATGCCACTGTCTACCAGAATGACAGCGCGAAGGAGGCTGCCGCTGCCGGCTACATTCTCCTGTCGATGGTTGCCGTAAGTTCCCAACGAACCATGTCGCTGGCCCTCTTGGTTCTAACCAGCGCAGATTGTCTGGATTTTCTACTTCGGCTCGCAGCCCTCGGCCTCGCACCGCACTTTTGTTGATTCGTACGCGATGAACAAGGAGGGTCAATCTGTTCGCAACTCTCGTCCCATGTCGAACAACTACAGCGCTCGTCCGCAGACCACTGCCACCCAGCCGCAGCCTCAAATGTACACTTCGGCCCAGCTCAATGGCTTCGAAACCTCCTCCCCGGTTTCTGGCTTCCATGGCGGCCCTGCTGGTGCGGCTGAGCGCAACTCCACGGTGCCGCGCTTCGGTACCGGCATGAACGGCGCGCCTAACGCGGGCGGTCAGCCTGAGCAGCAGGATGCGCCCAATGATTACCCGTACCGCGCCAAGGCGATCTACAGCTACGAGGCCAACCCCGACGATCAGAACGAAATCAGCTTCTCCAAGCATGAGATCCTCGAGGTGTCGGACGTCAGCGGACGCTGGTGGCAGGCGAGGAAGCAGACGGGTGAGACGGGTATTGCGCCAAGCAACTACCTCATCTTGCTATAGATGCACAGGTTTCACTCATGCCTGGGACGACTGCTTTTCCTTCCTTTCTTGCTACATGGATACCTGGCTTAGGTTTCATTTTCCGGGACGCTCGAGCACTTCACCCTCGGGCCACAGTCCGCACATGGGCTCGGACCGGGTTGCGATGGAATCGACTCGTGGGCTCGTCCTTGGAAAATCACGCGTTTGACCTTGGGAGACGCTCTTGCGCCGCTAGATACCCGTTCTCTTTTCTGATACCTCCCGCTGGCTTGGGTTTTTTCTAAAAGGGTAACAAAATTCGGTCTAATTTTACCGACCACAACCACTCGTTCATCACCGTCCCCTCGGATTCAGCGACGAAGTTCCTTTACCACGGATGCGCTACATCCTCTACGACGAATCATGTCACGCGCTACTATCGCCTGCGGACGCGCTGCTCTGAATCACTCAAGCGTTGCAGACATCCCTTTCTATTCTACTATTCCCGGAATGTAATCTGTCGGCCGGATTGAGATTGGCAACAGCAACATGACCGGTTTTCTAAAATCTTTTCTCTCTCTTGTTTTCTGCTGAAGATGTGCGTTCATGGAATGGGCTATATCCGGTTTTTGAGTTTCCTGGTGCACAATGCAGTGCAGGTAGTGGCTCTTTTTTTTCTCATGGTCCCTGCTTTTTTGGCTTGCAATTGCGCTCGAAGCATTTGCATGGCGTTGCTGTGACTGAACGCGTCTCAATTCACTTTGGGTTGGGACCACGGAGATTCACACTGTTGCGGCGCTGAAACGGCCTCCGCTGATGGTATTCACATCACCTCTCACCCCCCTCCCCAGCGATCAAGTCATTTTCCCTTTTCACGTGTAGTCGTTTGAAACTTCGCGCCCAAATATATCCGCCGTGGTGGAATGGGAGAAAAAGGAATGATAATAGGAAAAATTGGTGTAGGCGAGAGAAAGTTGGATGCCGTATTTGCAGCGCGAAAACAACAAGTCGCTGTTCCTGTTGTATATGAAATTAAGCTATGGTTTTCATTGACAGTAAAGAGGTCGTGCATTGATGAATTCTTCCAGCATTATCAGAATCTCCCTACATTAATCCGTCCAAACATCGTCTCTTGGCCAGTCATGCGTGTCTTCCTTCGCCCACAAACCGATCTTCCACCCAAGGGTCTTCGGGCCCATGGCGCGGGGTTTGGATCAACATGGTGATGAGAGTCCCATGTCATTCTCCACCAACCTTTCCCGTTGGGATCAAAGAAGGGGGGGGGTTGTTGTTGTTGTTGTTCCCCCAATCAATCCATGCGCGGTATATACGGTATAACGCACAGGCGCATAGAGGTAGGCAGGTTCGGTTCTGATACGCCGGTTACCGTACGTCGCCGAAACCCGTGTCGAAAGTAGGTGGTGACCGGTCACACTGGTTCCAGCTTACACGGGAGTAGTATACGTGGACAGGGGAATTTCGGTGGTTGGTGGTGATACGGGTGTGTCAGAAGCGGTTGGTGCTTGTCGGTACGCTATTGTTGTTATTATTATCATTGCTGCGTTGACCGGTTGTTTTTCGTGTTCGACATGGCGAAAAGCGGTTCGAGCTGTCATTGGGAGGGGAACGGCGCGAACGGGTTGGCTTGTGTCACGATCGACTTCGGGTACCAGCGCTTCTTTTTTTTGGCGTTTCCGTCTTCGACTTGACCTCCTTTCGTCGTAGTCGTCGATCTTGGATCTGGTTGGTCCGCTGCGGTGAAGGTAACTTTGCTTGTGTGAGGTTAAAATTGGCAGTGAAAATTTGGTTGAGTCAAAACGTTCTCTGGTCTGGACCAGATTTCACCTGAGTTTCTCTTGATACGAGTTCCACGTCATGTATGCCTCTTCTCTTCTCCCTATGCGGTATTGGTTTCTTATTGGTTTGACTGAGAAGGCGTTCTGGTAGGGCTGTGGACGGATGCAACGTAATAGGTAGCAGCATATTCTCCTGTATGTCGCGCAAAGCGAGCGCCACAGGTGTGGTCGAGCGGCTGGAGTGCATACTCCCACTCTTCAATTAAAATTTTAAGCGCAACCCTAAACGCCGTCGTAGCTTCTCCTTTGAGCATGTGCGCTGTCAAATTTTCTGTCTCTTTTTCGATAGCTCCCTTCAATTCTTAGTAGTAGGGTTGTGACGGAGCGTCGTGTCCTCAGCTTCAAATGTTTCGCCTCGCCTGACCAATCTCTTTTACTCAAATCAGCGAGTCCGACCAACGCGTGGGTGTGAATGCGCCTAATATTCTCAGCAAATAACATACAATGTTTTGTGTTTTGCACGGCTCTTGGCATTTCCTGTTTCAGCCCCGAGTCTTATAGAGAAAAGCAGGCTTTCTCTAACGGTGGTGAGCTGCTCTATTTGGTTGGGAACGGGTATGCATGCGCGCGTGCAGGCCATGACGTGGCTCATGCAAAGCCGAGAGGACCGGACGTGGCGACTCCATTGTGGGGCGTTCGGAGGACGTAAACGTTGGAAGGGCGCTTTAAAAAGGATGCCACAAGCCGTCCATCTACAGCTCATATCTGCACCCGACCCTGCATCTGTGACATGACGCAGAATGGGAAACTACGGGTTTGCAAAAAAAAAAAAAAAAAAAAAAAAACCCTGCTGCGCTCTGTTCGCGGCTGCCCTTGTGCGGACTTTACTACAGGTGAGATGGTTCTATGTTGCAGGAAACTCTGCAGAGTATTAAAGAAGAATGAAGAAATATATCATTCTAGGAGAATGACCAACTAACCACATGTAAATGAAGACTTTCGGTAACGAGACTTGATGATGGAGCCGGCCATTCAGTTCTGTGATCAGTGGCGCGTTGTAAATATTGACTTTCCGGCCTACGCACACAAGGACGACAGTGAGAAGGTGGAGTTTAGATGGAACATGTGTCCATTGACCATGTAAGCACATCTTGAAGGGTTTTTCGGATCCACGCACCAGGAACTTCGAACAAGATAAGCAAATTGATGTCGTATGACAGCTGTTCATGCACGAAGGGGAAAATGAAAAGATGAAGCGAACAGTATCCATTTCCCATGACATACAAACTCATCAGGCCCGACAACACGGGGGCAAAAGACACATCAGCACACGTGCCGAAAAAAAAAAAGTCCGAACAGTCATTTGTTCGAGATCCAAAAGAAACGAAAGAGGGTCTTCATTCCAATCCATCCATCATTCACGTCCCAGTACGCACAATAATCATCGTCGTCGTCGTCATCATCATCATCATCATCATCATCAAGCAACAAACGTCACCGCCGAGCTCAAACCGCCGGCCCGCAAGCTAACAGACCTACCAACACTTGGCTGGATGGCCGGCGGGTTTGGGCCCTGTGGCCTGGGCGCCGACGTGAAAGCCACCGCGGGGAGCACCGATGCTCCGAGCGAGCTCACACTGGCGATGGCGCTCTGCACAGCCGTCACCGGGGTGCTGACGCTGGGGAGGCTGACGGCGGGCGCGACGGAGACGGCGGCGGAGACGGAGGCGGAGGCGGAGGCGGTGGCGGTGGCGGTGGCGGTGGCCGCGACAGACGCCTCGGCGGAGACGGCGGGGGTGGTGTTGATGAGCGGAGGGGGGAGCGCGATGGAAGCGCCGAGCTTGGTGAGGGTTGTTAGGAGGGCGGGGGGGACGGCGGCGAGGGAGGCGGTGGCGGTGTCGAGGGGTGAGACGGAGACGGCGTCGGTGGGGAGGGAGACGTCGGAGGTGGCCGCCGAGACGAGGTCGTCGAGGGATGCGGTGGCGGCGGAGGCGACGGAAGTGGCAGCGAGGAGGTCGGAGGTGATGTCGGATACGGCGGCCTCGAGGGTGGCGGAGGAGACGTCGGTGGGGATGGAAACGTCAGAGGTGACTTCCGAGATGGTGTGGTCGAGGGAGACGACGGCAGCGGAGGCAACCGAGGTGGCGGTAGCGATGTCCGAATCGATGTCGGACACGGCGGTGGAGGCGACATCAGCGGCGGTAGCGAGGTCAGAGGTGATCTGGGACGGAGCAGTGTCGAGCGACGCGATAACGGAAGAGGCGATCTCGGTGGGTGCAGAAAGGTCGGATGTGATCTCAGGTAGAGCAGTATCGGGGGACGCGCTGGCGATGGAAGCGACATCAGTAACATCAGCAGTCGGAAGAATGGAAGTAAGGCCGTCCTCGACACTGGTGACAGCAGCAGATAAAGTGTCGATTACATCATCAGTCGCGGGGATAGAAGTGCTAAGGTCAATGACCGGCGGGTTTGGCAGCATCGGGCTCGGCGTTGCACTGAACTCAATACCCAGGGCTGATGCGCCAGCGGGAACCAGGGCAGACGGCGAGGCGATAGCCGGAAGTGAAGGGGCCGACGCCGAGATCTTGGGAAGCCACCACAGCGTCTCTGCAGGTGGGGAAGGCAATGCAGGACCAAGGACTTGGGAGACGGAGGCGGAGGACAGGAGTGAGACCGATGGAGAGAGTGAGACCGATGGAGAGAGTGAGACCGATGGAGAGAGTGAGACCGATGGAGAGAGTGACAGTGACAGTGACGACTTCAGTGTGGTGGAGAGTCTTATGGGCTGGGGCTTCACGGACGACTGCGCGCACAAACCGAAGCCTTGCTGGCAGCCGAAGCCGCAGAAAGCCGAGCTGTTTCCGCAGAAACCGTAAGGAGAGCAGCAGCTTCCCCACTTGGGGTCGCCCTGGGGGCATTCTCTGAGTGGGATGTTGGGCCAGAGCGCGCCACAGAGTGCGTTGGTGCGCAGGGGCAGGGCGACAGATGCAGATGAGACTCCAACAGGAGCGGTGACCGATGCGATGACACCCTCAACAATAGACGTCTCCCCAGCAGCATCGATGATTGTGGATATCTCCGAGGACAAGTTTGTAGCGGTAGCCAAATCGGAGAGGGAGATGTCGGTAGCAGAAGCCAGATCAGAAAAGAGTGTTTCGGTGGCAGAATCCAGATCAGACAGGAGAGTGTCTGTAGCAGTAGCCAGGTCAGACACGGGGGAGTCTGTGGCAGTAGCTAGATCAGAAAGTAGGGAGTCGGTGGCAGTAGCCAGGTCAGACAGGGAAAGATCGGTAGCAGTAACTAGATCAGAAAAGGAAAGGTCGGTAGCAGAAGCCAGATCAACCAAGGAGATGTCGGTCGCATCTGACAAGGAAAGGTTCAAGGATGAAAGAGATGCAGTAACTTCTGACAAGGGTAACGGAGTGGGTGTCGGCAAAACACCTCCAGAGATTTCAGCCGACACTGCACCTGACACGGAAGCCGAGCCTTTGACCTTGGTGGCATAGCAGCGACCAGTAGGAGCAGCAGGAGATGTGCCGGAAGGAGCAGAGGCCAGAAGGGTACAGGGATTGGCCGAATTGGGATCCCAGAGGGAAACCTCGCAGGTATCGTCGTATTTGTCGCAGAGACTCATACAGGTATCGAAGTCCTGAACGTCGGTTGGGAGATAGGTGGTTACATAAGGAGAGATTGCGTTTGCATCCACCTGTTCACACAGAATGGTGAAGGTAGAGTTGCCGACGGAGCGTGAATCCGAGGCAAGGCCAGTGGGAATCGGGGGAAAAGGAGGGACTCGCTGGGCACTGCTTGCGCGGATGACGAGCAGAAGGCCCACTGGAAAAGAGAGACGGGCGCGATGCATGGTTGTTGGTTTGGAAGTGTCGAATGCCGCAAAGGAAAGAAGGCTGAGTGGGGTGCGGGGTGGCGTCTTGGATTCAGACGAGAAGAAGCTTAGATATAGGAGGAAACATGGTAGGAATGAACAGCAGCGGTCCAACAATGGAAGGGCTACAAAGGGCCTTTAGGCGGAGAATGCCAGCTCCCGAGGAATTCAGGCAGCTGGAACAATAGTGACCACTCCCGTTATACCGCACGCGTGTCATATTGCGGGGGTGATTCCGTAGGAGGAGGGGACAGAGACAAGGAAGGGGGTGGGAAATGCCAGGAGCTTGCCGATCTGGAATTTCATCAAACGAAATACCTGATTGGAAACAGCGTGCAGCTATCCAGGGATGTTCAGGCACACGCGTTCTAGCGCATCCCAGTATAGCGGCTACGTTTTTGGACATCCTGTGGACAAGTTGCGAGCGCAGGAAGTGTGTCTTCAGGATAGGTATTCCGAACAGTCATCTGATCGTGATGATGGAAAAATGGAGCTTTCGTGCACCCCTCGTTAACGTTAGCCTCACATTCTATGGCCATGCAATTTCGACGTGGGAGATAGATGCAAGTAATTGACCATTTTCGGCCCGGCGTGGCGGAAGTTCGGCCAAGCATAGTTGGACTTTTTTGCAACTTTTTTTCCAACCAGGAGGCCCGTGAGCGTAATCTGCATCTCCACCCCCACTGATCTGAGCGGTGCCAGAGCTGCTCGCATTACTGCAAACATAATACTTGCAGCCGGGACGCATTTTCCAGAATCAGGAAGCGTGGCCGAGTGGTTATGGCGCTAGTTTCAGGTCTTCTTTTCTGAAAAGAGTCCCGAAGATGAGGTTTACTAGTTGGGCAACCTTCGTGAGTTCGAGTCTCACCGCTTTCATCATCATTTCTTTTTGCCTCTGCTTGGTCCATTATCGTGGTGGGCCGTATGCGTTTTGTGGAGGGAGTGGGTGGACATCCTGGACGACGATTGTGGCGGAGCCTACCCGCCTTGGCAAGCCGGTGTAGTGTATACATTTTGGACGAATAGCAGCAAGGCTCTGTATATGATGGCTGATACGGCGTGGAGAACAGGGGGCGTGACGGCGCCGACGTGGTTTCGTACGATACTGTTGGCTATTCTTGTTCATTGTGGTTTAGAAGAGCAATAATCGGCTGCATCTGAATTAGCAGGGTCATTGTGTGGCGTGGAAGTGGCAGCTTGACTGAGACTCGTTGCCATCGATTGGAGCCTATAAGGGTCTGAGCGGCGCAGCCTACTGCTCGTCTCTGCCAAAAGTAAGCTCTGGCCGCTTCTCTTCGAGCCACAGTCTGCTGGCGTTCAGCATGTTGTAGGCCTGGTGCTGCCCATCATCAGGCATCAATGTCGATGAGATGCATGCTGAATTCCATCCGACGCCCGGCTGTTGGTGTCAGGTAACATTGGCCGGTGGCGAAAGAAAGTAGGGTCGCGAGCTGGATTAAGGAAACCGCGGAAGCCTAGTTGCTGATGTGTCCGATGTCCTCCCGCAGTGGCAGTTTCGACATGTCCATTCCAAAACAGCCACATCACTGAAAGCTGTGTTGCCAGGTTGCTCTCGGCCGAGTGCGAGTCGTTGTACAGAGGGGAAGGAGCGATTGGAAGGAGCCAGCAGTCGCGGATTTCTCAGCACCGGAAGCAGCTAGGTCCGCAGGCCGATGCTGCCATAGCGTAAGCAGCTCGCACGATGGGGTGCTGACGAATGGGCTGGTGCTCGGGAGCGGTGGCTTAGGCTGGTGTTGAGTTTGGGTAAGCGGCTCATTGGTGGCGTACCTGCATTGTCCACGCGCAGGGTCTCTGGCGGCGGGGAGATTCCGCGGGGCGCCTGCTAAGCTCAGATCGGACACGTCGGATTTATCGCGTGCCCCTCCATTGCTCCGCGCCTTTCTCTCCGTCACCACCTCCGAAGCTATGGCGAATCCCTGAGCTCACACTGGGTTAACTGCTCGAGCCCGCCGGCCGGAAGCTCGGGCGTCATCTGAATCCGAAGCTCGAATCCGGCCCGTACAGCTTCCATGCGCTTCACGGCTTTTCTTTTCGGCCTGGTCGCCGCCTTGCTCGGGGCTTGTTTGCACGCCATCTTCTGTACTGTCTCCCTCCTCAAACATGGCTGCCCCACACCTGCTTAAGAAATCCTTACCAATCCTTGCCCGTCGCTCGTCTTCGCTCTCCTACAAAAGCGCCGCCCCCGCCGCAACCTCGCTGCTCTCCAGAACACTGATTTCGCCCCCAGCTACCTCTGCCACCACCACCACCCGCGCCTTCTCCACCACTTCCGCCACAATGTCTGCCAACAAGTCCTTCCTCGACGCCGTCAAGGAGCGCCGCACCTTTTACCAGCTCGACAACACCGCCCCCATCTCCGACGACCGCATCCAGGAGATTGTCAACGATGTCGTCCTGTCCGTCCCCTCGTCCTTCAACAGCCAGAGCGCCCGCCTCGTTGTCTTGCTCAAGAAGGAGCACGAGAAGTTCTGGGACATCACCAAGGATGTTCTCAAGCCCCAGGTCCCCGCTGAGGCCTTCCCCTCCACCGAAGCCAGGCTGAACGGCTTCCGCGCCGGCTACGGCACCGTATGTTCTCATCTTTCTCCCCTAATCACCAATCACTAACACCTCCAAGATCCTCTTCTTCGAGGACCCCGCTCCCGTCAAGGACCTCCAGGCCAAGTTCGCCATCTACGCCCACCACTTCCCCACCTGGTCCGAGCACACGTCGGCCATGCACCAGTTCGCCCTCTGGACCGCCCTCGAGGCCGAGGGCTTCGGCGCCAACCTGCAGCACTACAACCCCGTCGTCGACCGCAAGGTGCAGGACGAGTGGAACATCCCGCAGGAGTGGCAGCTGCGCGCCCAGCTGGTCTTCGGCGGCCGCGCCAACGCCGGCGCCGGCCCCAAGGAGCAGACGCCGCTGGAGAAGCGCGTCTTCGTCCACGGCAAGTGAATAGTGCGGGGTTGGGACAACGATGATGAATAGCGCAGACATTTGTATGGCGTTGGGAATTGCTTGACTGGATTATTTTTGCGGTTATATACACCGATTGGGCTGCTTGCTGCGAGACACGTAGACAAGACAAGAGAGGGAATTGATATCTTTCCCCTACCATTTCTCAAATCGCCAACCCCTCTTCAGAGGGCATGAATGACTGAACAGGTGACCATTGATGTATCTGCATGGTTCTAGCTGACTCGAATCCACGAAAATTACCAGTCAAGCGATTCCACGCACGAGCGTGTGCCCGTGTCTGACCGGGTCATATGGTGAGCTACACCTGCTCCTTCCAGTCATAGATCTGGTGACGGCTGTGCAATGTTGATTATCTATAACCTCAGTTTCTCTTGCCTCTTCGCCAATTTGCCCCGAGGTCCATATTGGATAATCGGCGGGCCAGCAATCCGAACCTGTAGAAGATCAACTGTTTTCTCTCTGGAACCGGCGCAACAAGGACTTGGCTCCCTGGCTGTCTTCCTCGGTACAACGCGTGGTCCAATTTCACGGAGGTTTGCGTGTCTCACCACATACACTTGATGGAGTTCTTCATGACGTAAGTTTGCTGGCTGACTTCATGTCACGATGATGGAGATCCGCTACCTTCACCATCCAAGAGTATCCGGCACGTAGACCCGCAGCAAGTTTGGCCGCGGATGACTCACGCAAAAGACAGCCGCACGGAGTAGGCCGAAATTTGAACCCATGCAATTCTTTCCGATGCTGTTGGGACAGTGGTTGCAGGTCGAAGGACGTCTGCTATCGACCTACCTTAAGAGCGGGAAGTAGTAGACAGGGCACGCGCTTCGGAAGCCGCAGGTGGTGAGGCGACGTCGGCGTCATTTGACTACCCAAGTGCGTCATTGGGGAGGCGCTGGTGTGATACACCAGCCGTATGGCGTCACTTGTGGGGTCAATTTGGAGAAGGGCTTGTGACGGCTCATGTGCCTACGGCGGGTGACCGGGTGAGAACCCAGGTGTCGCCGGCTTGATGCTGATTCTTGTGACTTATAAGGTGGGTGTCGTTGCGGGACTCGACATTCGAAAGTAAAGGGTCAGAGGTGATGACTTGCCATTTTTCTTACCTCCTTATTTATCAATCGAGTACACTGTGTCCGTGTGGTCGTTTACAGACAGTTCTTTCATGGGGTTGTTTCCCTTTGGCTCTCCAAAGACCCGAGAGTTAGCCTTAATCCCCCCCACCCCCACCCAAAAAAAAAAAAAATGAGGATTTGTAGTATCAAATTGAAAAGTTGATGAGTAGTGAACCCCATAGGTTGGCCCATGTCAACAAAGCACACCAGCGATATTACTAGCATTGCTCGGCGAACAAGGCCAAGTGCGCTTCTTAGGGTTGCCTGCTTTTAATTTGGAAGACTGATGGTTCTTTGGCTGAATGTTTAGTAATAATATCAAGATTCAAGCAGAATTAAATATACATTTGCTTCGTAAGAACGTGACTGAGAATATAAAGTCATTTTGCCCGCCATGCACTCGTAGATGGATGTTCTGTAAAGCAAGTCCTGGAGAAAAGGTGCTATGACGCCGAAAACGAGCTGCAGATTCTCAAGTTTCCAGCTTTTTGGCACTGGTGCCCAGATGTGATATTGGCCAGCAAAAAGCTTTTCTTGTGTACATCAGCATAACTTAATATTGACGATATCATTGTCTGAACATTTGAGCATTGATTTATAAAGCAGTAATCGTCCGCAACGTGCGAGGACAGTCATCTCGGAATTTCTATTGTCCAACCTTCACCTCTTTGTTCACCTCCGCTTGTAAGGATCTCACGGATGTAAATATTCGTCACTCTATCAATCAAGGCCTCCCTCTCCATCATTATACAACTGAACATCGTCACATAACGAGAAGAAACTACAGAATCTGGCGGCTCGTATGAGATTACTGTCAGCTGCTCACAAAAAAGTCATCGACCACGAGGAGGTGGTGTCCATGACGAAGTACATTTGTAAAGATTCGGTTTGAACCTCTCAATCCATCACTCGTGAGCGCAGAAGCAAGCGGAAGCTTTACAACTGCAAAATCGACTCTACTTTCCCTCCTCTGGTCGACACTCTATGAAAGTGCTTGAGGTTCTGTAGTTTCTCTTTCACTACTACTGTGTGAAGATGAAGCGCACCATCCCCGTGCGGCGCTGTTCCGCACCTACGTTAAGACATGCTTGGAACCAGACTATTGTTATCAAGAGATTTCAACAATGTCTGTTTGCGAAGGCCAAGCAGCAAAGGGGAGTCTTGTCTATCACCGCCTGCAACTGAAGTGATCCAAGCGCTGTTAATCCGCCAGCTGATTTATGAAGATGAATAAACGAGCACTTTGAGTAAAAAGTGCAGCACCTCCTTTCTCGCTTCGCTTCCAAGCCATCCAATCCAACTCGTCGCCGTGGACACAGAGAGATCAACCCTTTCCACCCGGGACCTCAAACAAACCCCCGGCAAAGGTGACGTCTTCCCGCCGTTACGCCGCACGTGGCTGATGCCCGAGCAAGTTTGACCCGGGGATCAGCGCTGCACGACGACGTAGACCGTTTCCAATATCAGCGCCGCGCCGTGCCGTCAGGAAAAAGAAAAGAGGGGGGGGAGAGAAAAAAAGCAATCCAGGCCACTCAGATCGGCGAACGGAAGCAAAACTCCATCCAGCTGCGCATATCCAAAACGACGATAATCACACCATCCCCCCGTCAACCACAACCAACAACAAGGCCTACTCATGAACGGGCCAGCCGCCCACCCTGTCAGTGTCGGTGCTTTTCAAGGTATTTTTGTATGAGCAAGCCAATCAGAACCCCGGAAAACGACAGGGTGGGCGGCTGGCCCGTTCATGAGTAGGCCTTGAATCATGCAACCGGCGCCCGTCACGACTGCCCACGCGGCACGATCGGCAGCGCAACATGCGCTAAACGCGGATCGGCTATTGAAAGCGCAAGACAAGCCTCCCTTCCGAATGGACTACTCGTGTAGTAGTAAGCACTTGCCAAACGGTACCTAGACGACTCGAAACACTCTTAGCGTGCCTCGTGGCCTGCAAACCAAGGCACGACATTAATTGCACGCGGCGTCGGAAAGCGAAGCGCAGCAGCCAATGGCTATCGTAGCCACAGCGGCCGGGTAAAACGTGCCGCCAGGAACACGAAGACCCAACGAGAGCGGACGCGCACGCTCTTCCATCTGACTGCACGCCTAAAGCGACGGGATGACAGGGCTCTCAGCCGACCTCCAGGCAAGTGAGACGCACGGGGGCAAAGCGGAAAGAGTGCAATAACGTAGAGGGTGTGTGAAAGTATTATCGTCGTGACCAGGTGGAGCTAATGCGGAGGCCGTCACAGCTCGTGGAGACGCGGGAGACGAAGAAGACCAGGCGGCCAACGTTGCCGAAAAAGGAAGGGTGAGGGGAGAGAGAGAGAGAGGGGACCTCACACGCTGACCGGGGGAAATCGAAGACCGCTCTAGACCCGCGCATCACTCTTCGAACCCGTTCAAAGCAAAGAGAAGCTCAAACGGGAGTTGTTAATTTGCCCCCCCCCAGGCCCGTATTGCCGGTGTTCTTGGATATTTTTAATCATAACGACATGTTAATACGTTTGCTACCTTCGTTATTCACGAACCTCTACCGCTTAAAGCCGATAGATGAGGTCCTCGCTTTACGAGGACCCGGCGTGGTCTATGCGGCTGGCCTACGCGGGTCACGTGCGAGTTATGTATCGCTCGGTACATAATCCCTTTTTCTCTAGCCTCGCTAGTAGAGACGAACCCTCTGAGAATTCGTCTGTCTATCTAGTAATAAACTTTCTATTTCGCCTCCGTATATCTATAGCAATGAACGTGCAAAGCGAGCGAAGACGTATTTCGTTGCATGCGAAGCTATAGTAATACTTATCGAAACTATAAAACCCAGAT
>JAJMYO010000335.1:0-24934 GCA_023087385.1 Diplodia sapinea | reverse complement strand
CCCCCCCCCCCCCCCCCCCCCCCCCCCCCGGCGCCGCCCCGCCGGTTGGACTTGGGGGTATGTTGTTGCGAGGGATCTGTGGATGGATTGAGTACAGCCTTTGTGCATGCAAATGAGTGTTGTGTAGGATGCAGTGGGTTTTTCAACACACATAGGTTGTGAGTACGTAGTCAAGCTTTTGCCGAACCAACACTTCGAGCCCCTCCCGTGCGACAACCGGAAGTCGGCATGCGGGAACCCATTCAAGCTTAACTTTTAAGGCTGGTCGGGAAGGATCATCTAATTTAGCCTGTTTGTGGAGCTGTTCCTGTGTCTCTCTTGCTTACCATGTGAGCTTGGTCAGAATCAAAAAACAAGTGATCAGCAGATGCCGGCGACCGAATTCACCCCGAATTTTCTGAAACGGCTGAACGTTGACTTTATACGGATGACTTGCAGATGTGATGTCGTCAGGAGTGGAGATGGCGCATCCTTCTGTAGGGGTTGGTTTCTCGAGTCCTTTCCACGTCAAAGCTACCCGCCGAAATCCAGCGGGTATTGATGGATCGTGTCCGTCCACGCGTTTTGCACTGCTATCAGAGTAGAGTCTTGTCTCGGCCTCTGCGAAAAAGAGATTTGCTAGACTGCGATGGAAGGAATCAGCTATTCCCGCCCTTGAGAAACTCGCGTCCATTGGAACAAGTGTGAACGACGAGGTCAGAGCCGTGCAATATTGACGGCCAAGGTAGCATGGAGAAGAGGGAGCACACAGCTGCAGCGCCACCATGTCTCGGTAAGGGAAAGCCGAGCACGCGCTGCGGGCATGAGACTGCTGGTAACCCGGTCAATCATGCGCTGTGTCCGACTCTACACGCGTGCGTCTGAGACGACAAAGCCCCGTGTTTGGTGATGATGCTGCTGCTGCTGCACTTCTTCTCGAGGACAGGGCAGAATGTTTGTCGAGAACACCGGATAATTGCATCGTTGTACGGGTAGGTACAACTTAATGTTGCGGCGCTCCTCCTCACAAGTAGGTACCATCTAACTAGCCGTAGACGGCAGGTTGCAGCGGTAGGGTATGAAAGCGGCGAGGCCAAGGCACAAGGCGCTGCTGGTTTGTGGCGTAATGGTTGTCAAGCCATAGAAGTCCAGCGTATTGGCAGATGGCAGCAGGACGATGGATAAACCATGTGCGGGGAAAACAAGGGTTTCATTTGTCGTGAGGTAAACAGCGACAACGGGAAGGAGGAAGGTCGCACATGTGCAGGAGATAGGGGGATACGAGCGCCTGCAGCAATAGATAAAAGTACCGAACCGTGGCAGCCAGGAACAAGCCAATCAGACGCGTCGGTCGCGGGGCGTGCCAAAGGCGTGTAGTCTTGCAGGGTAGGGATCGTCGCCCACAACCATCAATGCTCCATCGCCGTGCATGCTCTTCCCGTTGCGTGTGCGATAAACCCAAATACCCTTCAGCTCAGCGACCGCCCTCATCTCCATTCGCCACGACTCGGGCGGCCATCCAGAAAGGAAATATAAGCTCCTGCCTTCTGTGTAAGTAGCTTTCAAGCCTCACGGCCGATGCCCAAGCTGGCATGCAGCAACTTCGTCCGCCATGCAGCACCGGGCCTATTTCGCTAGCCCATCCTGTATCACAGGACCGATGCGGCACGCTATTGGCGGAGCCCATGTCGTCCTTCCCGCTTCCCGCGTCTCCCAGAGAGAGGCTGTAAGTAAAAGCACGCTTCCGCCCTCACGCTCCTGATACGCTCACGCGCTTTTGACCGACGACCCTCCCACACCCACCCGGCTGACCTGCGATCCACCCTATCGTGGCATCTCCTCCAACACCGTGCTCGAAGTCGCCTCTCCGTTATGAAAATTGCCCGCTTGCTCGCGTGCGCCCCACTTGTGATGAGCAAGAGAGTGTAGGTGGGCGACGCCGATCTATAAGAGAAATACATGGACCAACCGTTCCGTGGATAACTCAAAGACACTCCAGAACCTGCGCATCTTCTGGACCCTGGTCCGGCTATTTTTCATCGCTGCTCCTCTGGTGCCATGGACTGGGCAGCACCTCACTGAGAACGCAATTTCCTCGTCAGCCTTTGCTTTGTGGTTCCGCTTCCGGTAGTCGCGGGCCTATCGCTTCTCAAACAACTTTCCACTTTTTAGCCCTTCTCTTTGTGATACCCCTTCGACCCCCCTAGCATCTTTATGACCAGTATTGTATCATCTTTAGCGCTGGTGCTGGTGGTCCACGGGATAGGCGGTGCAGCGTTGGCGCAGTATACCACGGACTACACGCAATACGTCGATCCCTTGTAAGTCGCCCATGCTTCCACGCCCCCAAGCTCGGGGCGACTGCTGCTCTCATCAGAGGCAGTAACGTCCCAAAGCCAACAAACCGCTGACCCCATCACCACCTTCCAGTCACGGGACCGAAAATGGCGGCAACGTCTTCCCAGGCGTCGTTCCCGGTAAGCTGTCCCCGAGTCTTTCCTCCCTTTCTTTTGATATGCTCTCGATCCTCGCTTACAACACCATGCGCCCCAGCCCCCTTCTCAGTAGTCAAGCTCGGCATCGACGTCTCGTCCGGCACCACGGATGCCTACTCGGGCTACCTGCCGGCGGGCAACGTGACGGGCTTCAGCATGCTGCACGAGAGCGGCACCGGCGGCGCGCCCAAGTACGGCGTCGTCTCGCAGCTGCCCGTCGTCGGCGGCGGCGCCGGTGGCTCACCGGTGGCCAACCCCCTCGCCGACCTCAGCGTGGCGCGGGGCGCGGCGGACGAGGCGAGCGTCGGCTACTACCGCGCGCGGCTGGCGAACGGCGTGACGGTGGAGCTGGCGGGGACGGACCATGCGGGCATGTACCGGTATGCGTTCCCTGCCGAGAATCGTGGGGGAGCGCCGTCGGCGGCGGCGGCGGTGGTGGTGGATGTGTCGCACGTGTTGCCGTCGTTTAGGGGGTTGGGGTGGGGCCAGGGGTATGCTGGCGGGGCGTTCGAGATTTTCGACGACGGGCATTACGAGGGTAGTGGGACGTACAACAACGGCTGGAATCTTGGTGAGTGTTTGCGGCTTGGATGGTTTCGGGATTGCCGGCTAAGTCGACCTTTTCCCCCCACCAGCACCCAACTGGACCATCTATTTCTGTGGCAAGTTCAACGCCACGGCGGCAAGTAGCAAGACTTTCTCGGGAAACGGGACCACGCTTGACCAGTATGGTGAGCAGTCGCGTGTGTCTGGCTACAAGCGTTTGGGTGGCGTGTTCACGTTTGATGAGACGGCTGTCTCGTCGAGAGTGGGCGTCTCGTTCATTTCGTCGGAGAAAGCCTGTCGGTTCCTGGACGATGAGTTGCCGTCTGATGTCACCTTGGAGTCTCTGGTCTCTGCTTCTCGGGATACATGGAACACCCGGGTCTTCTCCAAGGTAACCACAACGGAGACGAATACGGAGTACCTGACACAGTTGTACTCCAGCTTGTACGGAATGCACCTGATCCCGTCCAATCGCACCAGGGAGAACCCCTTGTGGGAATCCGATGAGCCGTACTATGACGATTGTGAGCCAGGTCGATAGCGACACTCATGCAAAGGCTAACGATGCTCGTAGGGTTTACGCTTTGGGATCTGTTTCGCTGTACTACGCCATTAATGCATGTTCTTCAGCCTGAGGCATACGAAGAACAGATCCGCTCGTTCATCGACGTCTGGAGGAACGAGGGTTTTATGCCTGATGCGCGATCGTCGAACTGGAACGGCCGTGTCCAGGGTGGAACCAATGCCGATAACGTTCTTGCTGATGCCTACGTAAAGGGGGTAAGAGGGGCCATCAACTGGCAGGAAGGCTACGGTAAGCCAAGCCGGAGCTTTCCCACAAGACGATACTGATGGCACCGCAGGCGCAATGCTCACCGATGCGGAGACAGTGCCAGCCAATAGCTACGATCCATCCACAGCTCCAGATGTGTCGTCCACCAAGGAGGGGAGGGGAGCGCTACCAGACTGGCTCCATTATGGGTGGATCACGCCCACATACTCACGAGCTGTCTCCAGAGCGGTGGAGTATTCAGCCAATGACTTTGGCTTATACCAAGTGGCTTGTGGATTAGGCCGGAATGACGACGCCACCAAGTATTTCAGCAGATCGCGCAATTGGCGAAACCACTGGAACCCAAACGCTACAGCGCTGGGCTTCAGCGGCTTTGTTGTCCCGCGGAATGCCGATGGTACTTTTGTACAGCAAGATCCTCTCTCGTGTGCCGGTTGCTACTGGCCGGATCCCTACTATGAGGACAGTCCGTACACGTACAGCTTCAATGCGATCCACGACATGGAAAATCTGATCAGGCGGGCCGGGGGCTCAAGTACGTTTGTAAAGCGCCTGGACACATTCTTCTCGCAGGGCCTCTACCAGCCGGGGAACGAACCGAGTTTCACGACGCCCTACTTGTACAACTACGCGGGCCGACAGGATCTGACGGTCCGGCAGATCCGCACGACCGGATACAACAACTACAGCGCGGGGCGGGACGGCATTCCGGGGAACAGCGACGGAGGAGCGATGCAAAGTTGGGTCCTCTGGAACATGATCGGCCTCTACCCCGTGACCGGGCAGACCACGTTCCTGGTGGGGAGCCCGTGGTTCGAGCAGCTGACGATCTCGCTGGGCGGCGGCAAGTTCCTCAACATCACGTCCAACGTGGACGCGGCGACGCAGCGCGCCGAGGGGGCGTACTACGTGCAGAGGCTGACGGTCAATGGCGAGGCGTGGGACAGGGCGTGGGTCACATGGCAGGACGTGTTCGCGGAGGGCGGAGAGATGGCGTTCGAGCTTGGCGCGACGCCGCAGGGGTGGGATGGCGGCGATGCGCCGCCCAGCCCGGCGTCTCAGCAGTCGAGCAGCTCCGCCTGATGCCAGCTCAGGCCGGGGGGCGTGATCAACAGGGACGACGGCGGAGGCGTGGGCGGTGAGGCTGCGGTGGCAGCTGGAGGCGTTGTGGGCGCGGAGGCGGCGACGCGGGCGTTGTGGGCCATGGCTAGCCTGAACGCGGTGTTGATTGTAGCAACGAGCGTGGTCCTGTGGCAGACGTTGGTGTTACGGAGGCGTCTCCTGCAAGCGCAGAAACAACAGCCCGAGGACGCTAGTGGGGCGCGCTAGAGATCTGCACGAAATTAGAGCGATAAGGTTGCTATTATCAGTCAACGGCGCTAGAAGATTAATTCGACGATGCAATTGTGTGGGTACGAACGAGCCAGCAGCAGCGCGGGGCCGGGGCCTGGGCTCAGCAGGCGGTGTGTGTGAGTCGCAATCTTGGGCACAAGCTCGTGAAAGTTGGGGGTGCAGGCAGGCGAGAAACGTGGGTGCCTGGGTGCCTGGGTCCTGCCCGCTGGGACAAGGCAAGCTCGTGCAAGGGAGCTCCCTGGCTAGCCCTCTCTCTCCACGTCTTGCGACCCCACACGCCGTATCAATCAACGCAAACAGCATCGTGCCGGGTCCTTTATTCCATTCTTCGTTCACCTCGCTCGCTTGCGCCCATGTCAGATGGGCCACGCCCAACCCGGGTGGCTTGGCCCTTTGTCTCAAGTCACCCAATCCCGATCGCAGGCCAAGATGGCGCCCCGGGGACGACTCGCCCAGACCCCCAAGCCGCAGCCCAGCTTCTAGCCTTGGCTTGCCATCCGTCACCGCGTCAGCCCGTCAGATCACGCTCACCACCTCAAGGTTGGGGCGAGCTTCTCGGCTGGTGCGCCTGAATTGTTCAATCCGCCTGCGCCGTCTGGTTCCGCGAGCTACATATACACTCCCCGCGCTGCTCTTCTCCACAACCAGCCCCAATCTTTGGCGCGACACCTCCACACCTCCCATCTCATCCCCGGGATCCCGGCGGGATCTGAGCACTTGCGACACCATGTCGTCCGTCACCAGCAGCTCGGCCACGCCCTCGGCCTCGAGCTCCAACAGAGCTCCCGAGCAGGCCGGTATCCTTGAGGGCAACAACCCGACCCACTACAACCCCAAGGAACCCATCATTATTTTCATTATCCAGGTACTGCCCCGCGCCCTCTTTTTGCCCCCCGCAAGGCTGACCCTCTGTGCAGGCCGGTATCATCATTATTTTCTGCCGTGCCCTTCACTATCCTCTGCAGAAGCTGCGCCAGCCGCGCGTCATCGCCGAAGTTATCGGCGGCATCTTGCTGGGCCCGTCGGTCATGGGCCAGATCCCGCACTTCACCGAAACCATATTCCCTACCGCTTCAATGCCGAACCTTACACTGGTCGCCAACTTGGGTCTTGTGTTGTTCTTATTCCTGGTCGGTCTCGAGGTTGATCTGCGATTCCTCCTCAGCAATTGGAAGGTTGCGTTGAGCGTGGGGTTGACCGGAATGGCACTTCCCTTTGGCCTCGGTGCCGCCATCTCCTACGGGCTGTACCATGAGTTCAGAGGCGAGGGTACCGTGCCGATTAATTTTGGCGTGTACCTCCTCTTCATCGGTGTCGCCATGGCTATCACGGTAAGCTAGGCGCCATGCGTGGGCTCAATGTGGCGGCGCTGACACGAGCTTCTAGGCTTTCCCGGTCTTGTGCAGGATTTTGACCGAACTAAAATTGCTCACCACTCCGGTCGGTGTTATCGTGCTTTCTGCTGGTGTTGGTAACGACGTCGTCGGTAGGTTACATCGGTTGGCACGTTCCAAATACCGTTTCATGCAACTAACCCAAAATTTTCAGGCTGGATTCTCCTTGCCCTTTGCGTTGCACTCGTCAATGCAGGTACCGGGCTAACCGCCCTCTGGGTCTTACTTGTTGCTGTCGGCTACACGCTCTTTGTCTGGTTCGCTGTCAAGCCTGCTTTCTGGTGGCTGTTACGCAGGTCCGGCGCTCTTCAGGATGGACCCAGCCAGGGGATCATTGCTCTGACAATGCTCCTCACGCTCGCTTCCGCCTTCTTCACTGGCGTCATCGGTATTCATCCCATTTTCGGAGCTTTCATTATTGGCCTCATCTGCCCTCACGAAGGAGGCTTTGCCATCAAAGTAACGGAGAAAATCGAGGATATCGTAGGTGCCGTCTTCCTCCCCCTCTACTTTGCGTTGTCCGGTCTCAACACCAATTTGGGACTTCTTGATACTGGAATGACATGGGCGTACGTCGTTGGTGTCATCTGCGTCGCTTTTTGTGCCAAATTCATTGGCGCAGCTGGAGCAGCGCGCCTCTGCGGCCTCGTCTGGAGAGAAAGTTTCACCATTGGCGCTCTCATGAGTTGCAAGGGCTTGGTTGAACTCATCGTCTTGGTAAGTTGAACGTACCACTAGTGAAAGCCTGCCTCTAACTCACCGCCTCCAGAACATTGGACTGCAAGCCAAGATCCTCAGTCAGCGTGTTTTCACCATCTTTGTCGTCATGGCCTTGGTCACGACTTTTGCCACGACCCCCCTTACCTCCTGGCTGTATCCCCCTCATTACCAACGCAAGATTGAGGCTTGGAAGAGGGGCGAAATCGACTGGGATACGGGCGCTGTCATCAAGCACCAGGAAGAAAGCACCGACGAAGTCGCCTTCGAGAAGCTTGAAAGCGCAAAGGCTCAAAGCTTACTTGTCTATCTTCGTCTGGACAACATGTCGGCTTTGCTTCCCTTTGTATCATTGTTCGGTGTTAGGTTCAGCAATGGCGGGAACAAGTCACACCCCTCCAAGCCATCAGAGTCGCATGAGCAGGAAAGTCCCGTGGTGGCGAAGAGACCCGTCAAAGCCCATGGCATTCGTTTGCTGGAACTCACCGACCGTGACTCTTCAGTCATGAAGGTATCTGAGGTGGACGAGTTTGGTCTGCACGATCCTGTTGTAAACACCTTCAGGACATTTGGCTACCTCAACAACCTTGCAATCTCTGGGGAAGTCGACGTCGTACATGGAAGCTCTTTCTCGGACACGCTGATTTCCCGCGCTTCGGACATGTCCTCGGATCTCATCATCATCCCCTGGAGCGAGACCGGAAACATGTCTGAGCTTGCTGTCATTTCCAATGATGCAGTCCGTCACAAACTTCACACAAGCACCTACAACGGCTTCGTTACATCGGTCCTTAGTAACACTGCCAGCGTAGCAGCTGTGTTCATTAACAACAATTTCGGTGGTTCCGGCAGAAAGGATCGGAAAAAGCTACAGCGCACTGTCAGTCATATCAGCCTTCGCAGCAACCAGGAAAAGAATATCCCGTTGGCACCGAGCGCGGACAGGACGCACCACATCTTCTTCCCCTTCTTCGGCGGGGCTGACGATCGGGCCGCAATTCGTCTCGTCCTTCAGCTTGCCGAGCACCCCGATGTCACTGCAACACTCGTCCACTTTGAAACACCCAGCGACTACTTCGAGTCTTCTGAGGCCACACCGGCAGATACATATTCGCCGGCAACTGGCAAGCAACCCACAGCATCCGTGGTACCTAGTGCCGATAAAGATGGTGCGTTCTTCCAAGCGTTGCGCAGCTCGGTCCCTAGCGAGATGCAAGACTCGGTTCTCTTCGATTCGGTGACGACAACGAGTCCCATCTCGGCGGCCATCGAGCGCGCACAATCCGAGGTTGGACAAAATCCACGCAATGCCGGTGATCTCATCGTGCTGGGACGCAGCATTGCGCAATTCTCAGCGTTCACTAAGGAGAGCGTGAAGGACGTCGTAACAGACGACATCGACACGGAGGCCCAGAAATGCCTGGGCATTGTGGCGGAGACGGTTGTCAGGTCGAAAGCCAAGGCCAGCGTCCTGGTTGTGCAGGGTCGCACTCTGGCCGCGGAGTAAGATGATGCATTGGAGAGGACGATACGCTTGGGTTTGAGACGATGCTTGCTCAATGTTTTCTGATGCGAATCGGACCGTGTTGCGAAGGCTACTCGGTGTAGCTTGCCTGCTGAATGTCTTCTCTTCACACGGAGACGGCACCCAGAGTCCAAGGAAGGAGCGGACTGAAGAGCGAGCAGCCAGCAACAAGGGACACGCCATTGGATGCGAGAGTGTCATGATTCACGAAGGATGATGTCTTGAGATTTTACCGATACCTCCGCTTGTCTTATATCTGCTGCACACTTCTGTGTCGGGATTGGTCCAACCCTGTTCTTCCGGGATTTATCGATGCGTTGTACAGCAGCCACGCGGCATTCCGCGACTATAGATTCTTACTTCGAATTAACTGATTTTTACTTCGGCTGCACTATCACATGCTGGCGATGCGCGAGTCAAGATAGCTACGGCTGATGATGTGTCGCTGGCGCAGCGGTTGATGCAATAATCGTGGCGAAGAGACGGGCTTTGCATGGCGGGACGACGCGGCAACGATTTACATCATCTCATGCTTACCCCGCCATGTCTCATGACATGCGCACTTTGATCAAGCCATCCACGGCATACCAAGCTCGACCATGCCGCAACTGCCACGAGGCAATACCATGGCCCATGCCTTTTGTCTCTCGGCTCGAGGCCACGGGCATCCGGATCCAACAGAGGTAAGCCAGGTACTTCTCCGCTCCACGATGGCGCGCCCTTCGACCGGCGGTCAGGCTAACGGGAAGGTCGTTACATCATCCTCTGCTTATGTCTCATGTTCGAATACATGCTCCGGATGCCGTCTGAGGGTTGTCTCCTGCGTAAACCCCGGCTTTGGAGACTGCCGCAACTAAACTCCTGTTAGCAAGTCCACACGGCTCCACACTGCAACCCCGGGCCGCAGCGAAATAGAGTTCCGCGACTTAAGTACAACCGCGCTGTAGGCCAGGACGGTAGCTCGGCCGATCTCCCGCTCCACGCTCCATTGGCGCGCGCAGATGTTTCAAGCGCGACGGTGCCGCCAATCTCCTGATCGGTCCTTCCGCTGCGCCGTCTACGTCTTGGAGGCTCAGGAGGCCCAGCATCGAAGACTTGCTCGCTGCCTAGCCGGGACCCGCACAAGATCTGCTCTTCGTCTTACCGTACATGCATCGACTAGCGATCATCCGGCCCATCCTGCGGTCCATTGGACGGTGACGACTTGTGGGCAACAGTCGCCAACCGCTAGCCAACGGCGATCGATTCTCACCGCCTATTTTTCGACAACGCCGCCACTTCGTATCCCAGACACACGCGCCCGCAAAGACTCTCTCTCTCCTCTCTTGGGGAAAAGCCGGAGTCCGTCTTGCTCCTTTCCAACTGAACCCGCTCGCTTTCGCCGTCGTTTTGTCTGCGCGTTGCGCCGCCGCTACTCCAAGCTCCATCTCACAGCTCCGGACAGGGGTACGATTGGATGCACCAATAGGAGCGTCGCACTCTTTGCGAATGCTTTGCAGAGTTTCCACCCAGCCTCGTCCTTGGCTGCATCCAGGCCCTGCACTACGTGGCAGCAGCAGCAGCGAAATCAAAAATAATCAAGACAGACCTGGCCGTTTCGTAAAGGAGAACCGGGACGCGCGGGTGGTGGGAGCGGGTCGACGCGGTGGCCATGTCGCAGGTCGCCGACGCCGATTGGAACACGACGCCAGCAGGCACCGCGCCCGATGGTCAACTCAGCAACCTCATCGACTCGCCGTCGCTCGGTTATCAGGTCACCGCTTCCAACGTCGTGTGCGCCGTCTTTGTGACTTTGACCGTGGGCTTGAGGTTTTATACCCGCATGCATATCGTCAGAGGGCTGGGCCTCGATGACTGTGAGACCGCCTTTCCTCTGTCTTTTCCCTTTTTCTGTTTCCTATTCTCCTTTGCTTATCTCGCCGCTTTCCTTGCCCCTGGGGCAGACCGCATCTCCGCTGACACCTCGACAGACGCACTGCTTGTGGCTGTGGTGTTTTGGGCGCTTCTAGTAGCCATCCTCGAGGTATTCAATCTTCCTGCCTTTACTGGAGTATCCACCACTGACCATTACTTCCCCCTTCTATCTGCAGGTCATGCTCAAGTATGGTCTCGGCCGACACGTTTGGAACATCAGCCTCTCGGATTTTTCGCCGCATTACCTCCTTGGCCGCGTACTAGCCGCAGTCTTTTACACGACGTCTATGTTTTTCGTCAAGCTTTCTTTGCTGTTGCTGTATCGGCGTGTCTTCGACGTGTACCGTTTTTACAAGCGCTGGTGGTTCGTAATGGCTTATACGATTGCACATACCCTTACAGCCATCATATTGAGTTTCTTTGCTTGCAGGCCCCCTGCTGCGCAGTGGTACGTCATTCAGTCCTTACCCTCCAATCCCTCGCTACCGTGCTTTCCATGGAACCCACATGGAATACCTTCCAGACCTCATTCTAACGATATATCCAGGGACCTTCACATACAACATCGACAGTGCATTACCCCCAAAACCTTAATAGCAATTCCTATCTTCCACTGTGTTAGTAAGTTTTCTCCCTTCGACAGCTGCACTCTTTTTCTTCGCCGTCAAATTTCCCCAAAAACGCACCAAGTTGTTACATGGCCAATGTGCTGACCCGCCTAGATGACCTACTCATACTAAGCCTACCAATACCGCTGATCTGGACGCTCAACCTCGGCCCCAAACGGAAGATGCAAGTCTTCATCGTTTTTGCCCTGGGGTCCGCGTAAGTCGATTGCCCGTCTTTCTATTTCCTTCTTCGTCGTCCTCGAATCAATCTTGCTTGGCTCGTACACAATGTCGCTACTGAGGTGCGTTCCGTTCTTGACTGACTTGCGATAAAATAACACAGATCCTGCATCGTGAGCATCCTCCGCCTCTACCCGATCCACAAACTCGTCCGCCAACCGCGCTACGGCGACGTGACGTGGGAGTGGACACCGGTTGCGATTTGGACGTACGTGACTTTTTTCTTTTTCCGTTTCTAGTTGCGCTTCAACCGGCTTTTTTCTTTTTACTCTCTCTCTCTCTCTCTCTCTCTCTCTCTCTCTCTATTTCTTCTAACAAATGATGCGAGGGGGAAAAACAGTCAAGCCGAGCTCACCTTCTGCATCATCTGCGCCTGCGTCCCCATCCTCAAACCCTTCCTCTCGCGCCACTTCCCCTCGCTCTTCCCCAACAACACCAACAACAACAACAACAACAACCTCGACACCGCCTTCGAATCCCCCGGCCTCTCGACAACCATCCGCTTCCCGGCCATGACGCAGCATCATCAACAGCAGCAGCAGCAACAACAGCAACAGCAACAACACCAACAGGGTGTTGCTGCTGGCGGCGGCGGCGGCGGTGGTGGTGGTGTTCTCGGTGGAGGTGGTAACGCCGTGACCCGAAAGGCGTCGACGTGGACGATCGGACGCATGTCGACGAGGAGGAGGGTATGGGGCCTGTGGGGCCGGTGGGGGGCTTCAGTGGCGGATGTGGAGATGGGGTTGCATAATGGTGGTGGTGGTGGGGGAATGTTTGCGAGGAGCGAAGAGGGGTGGGAGAGTGATTATGACAGGCGAGGGTCCGGTGGTGGTGTTGGTGGTGGTGGTGGTGGTGGTGGTGGGCGTCGTTTCAGCGCACGGGATGGTGGTGGTGTTGGCGAGGAGGGTATTGGGGAGGAGACGGGTGGCGGTGACGATGGTGGTATCGGTAGCAGAGGCAGTAGTGGTGGGGAATATGGCGACGATGGAGGGGGTGGGGGTGGGGGTGGTGAGATGGTGGGGCAGAAGGTCGTTGCGATTGAAGAGACGGCTGATGGCGATGGCGTGGGGCACAAGGAGTGCGTCGTGGAAGACGTTGGAGTCGGCGGCGGCGGCGGTGGCGGAGACACCGCGGGGGGCCCCGCGAGCGAGCCGAGGAGCAGCACGGTCATCGCGTCCGAAGGCGTTTGCAGTTTCATCGAACGCGCGCTGGAGAACGACAATTACTCGGAGTTGAGGTTTGGGGTGGACGCGGGCAGGACGACGGATAGTAGCCCGGAGCCTGGGGCATGAGATCTGTCGGGGGTTTGTTTGAAAGAAAGAAGCGGGTAGATATTGTTAGTAATATTTCCTAGGGTATTGGGGGCGGCAGTTAGATTTTGGGGATGAGGGTACGACCTTGTCCGTTTGGCACGGCCCAATAGTAGCTAATTGTACTAGTAGACAATGTGTAAGGAGCACAGTGACTTTCCAGTGGGTGGCTATGTATCCTCGCCTGAACATTGCGAGCACTGCACTGCATTTGTTGAAATTCAGCGGACAGAAGGACGTGCCACGTAGCCAAGCGATGTACACCTACGTGGACTAGCCAGATGTATGTATGTATTGTCGGCATTGTTTGTCCGCATTGAATTGAGCACATCCACATCTGTATCACAGAGCTAGTGAGTTGAAAACGTAGATGTGGGTCTTGAACGTGGAACAATCCGTTCTGATGTTGCGTTCGACTACGCAGGTGGTAGGAAACAGAAGCAGTGCTTAAAGTTGGAGCGAGCCAAGTGTGGAGAGACGGGCCAGACTGGGCGGCAGAGGTGGAGCACAACAACAAACAAAGACGGAACGCATGCGGATGTTGGTGGGGATGACGGCTCTGATTGGCTGAAGGCATGGAGAGAGTCGTGGAAGCGGCGGGTTCGGGCGGTTGCTTGGCCAACACTAGCGTCGTCGGTGTTGTATCACAAATATGACGACACGGACGCTGTTCGCCATCAACAGACCAGCAACACTACTCTACTTTGTCCATGCCGCTCTCGTAGCCATTCCTACTTCGAACCCTACTAACCACCAACCACCCGCCCCAATCGCCCACCATGGTCGCCACACGCGCTCAGCGAGCACAGACCAAGGACGACACCGCCGCCGTCCCCAAGAAAGCCGCTCTAAAAGAGCCCGCTCGCCGCGCCAGAAAGGCCGAAGCCGAAAAACCAGCTCCTACCCGGAAGCCCCCGCGCGGCCAAGCGACCACGGCCAAAACGGCTGCCGCATCCGGCGTTGCGACGACAACCGCAAAGTCAGCTGCGCCCTCCGCACGCCGGACGCGCGGAAAAGATGCCGATGCGCCTGCACCACCCTGCGAGAACACCGTCCATCTCGATCCCATCGACGCAATCGACGCATCTTCCCCGCCGGTGAAGGCTACAAGGAAGGCTACTGCCACCAAGCCTGCTGCTGCGCCGAAGCAGACAACAACGCGCAAGCGACCTGCGAAAGACATCGAGCCCGAAACCGATCGCCCTGCCAAGAGACAAACGCGATCGCACGTCACCGAGGAACCTGAAGAGCCTGCACAATCCGAAGCCATGGGAGAGTCGAAGACAACGCGGGCGACACGCGCAACCCGTGGAACCAAGGCATCCGAGTCGCGCTCTACCGCCGCCGTCAAGCCTTTGGCCCAGCGGATTACCGTCACCGCTAAGAAAC
This sequence comes from Diplodia sapinea, assembly GCA_023087385.1. NCBI lineage: Eukaryota > Fungi > Ascomycota > Dothideomycetes > Botryosphaeriales > Botryosphaeriaceae > Diplodia > Diplodia sapinea. The sequence continues at coordinate 10,671 of JAJMYO010000335.1, read as the reverse complement.
CGGGACGGAAGGCGAAGGTCGGGCTATCTGAGTCTGCTGCCCCTGAGGTCCGGATGGAAGATGCCGAGGAAGCACCAGCTCCGGAGCCGCTGAGGTCCACGAGAAAGTCGTCGAGAAGAGCAGCGAGCGAAGAGCCGCAGGAACCGGCTTCGGATGCGCCGGTGGAGCCTACGCCTGCGAAGTCGGCAAGGAAGTCGACAAAGAAGAAGGCCCTGGAGGAGGTTCCTGAAGTCCCTACCGAACATGTCGAGGCGGAGGAAGAGGAGCCAGCTCCCGCAACTCCGATCAAGTCGACAAGACAAGAATCGGAGAAGCCTGCCGAGAAGGAAGCGAGCGACGCCGAGAAGCCCAGTGATGAGCCCGTCGCCGAGGAAGAACACCAGGTCTCCACCCCAGTCCAGACGCCCGCCGCGCCTCGGCAGCAGCCAGAGACTCCGGCAAAGCCGACGCCCGCACCGCCGAAGTCGATCCTGAAATCGGCTCGCCCTCAGGCAAAAGAGAACGTACCTCCCAAGACTCCCGGTCCTGCGCACTATGCGACGGCTCTGCCCTTCGCTCAGGAGGCCACTCCGTTCTTCAGACCTGAACAAACACCACACACCGTCAGTTTCCAAGCCAGAACCCCGGGCTTAAACAAGTCTCTGCTTCTTGAGACGCCTCGCAAGGCACCCATCGCGACCCCGTTCAAGCTTCATCCTACTATGTCAGCTGCGAAGCCAATGCCCGAAGCAAACACTGGCAGCATTCTGAACAGCCCTGCGAGGAGGGGCCCGCTTGGCGCATCTACCCATGGCATGACACCCATGAGGCCGACGGCTGCGAAGTCGGAGTTTAAGAACTCCCTCTTGCAGACGCCTGCGAAGAAGGGTCTGATGCTTCCTCCTTCTACTGCGCCGGTCAACAAGCAGAGTTCCCAGTCGGCTCTTGCAAAGTCATCTCTTCTGCAGACTTGCCCTCGCAAGATCGCGCTGCCCGGCCTTCCTCCCAGGTCTTCTACAGCCTCACCAACAAAGACGGATGAAGGCAAGATGGGATCCTCTCTTCTATCTGCCACTCCACGCAAGGTTCACATCGAACCGCCTACTCAACCTGCCTTCGGAACCAGCATTCAGGATTTTGCGACTCAGGCGCAAAATTCCGTGCTAGCAGCTGAGCCTCGCCGCTGGAACACGCCCGCGAGGACTCCTGCTCAGCGTTTCGCTACCCCCGGCAAAACTCCCGCCAAGTCTCTTGTGGACGCCGACGCGGGCAGTCCCACACCAGTCAAGAAGACCCCCGCCGGTCTGAAGGACGTCAATTCCGCTATCAAGTTGCTTCACGGGGCGTCGCCTGCCATGCCACCGGCTACGCCTACGGAGCAATTCGTTCAGGGCGTCATCGACAAAATTGACCAGAGCATGTCAGAATCTGAGAGTGGTCAAGAAGATGCCTCTAGATCACAGAGCCTGGATATCGAGGTCGCCAGGTCTACCGAGGAACCGGAGTCCCAAATCGATCAGGTTGACATCGCCGCGGACTTGGAACTGCAGCGTCCCGACGTCGAGGAGATGGAGCCGTGCGTCTCCCCTACCGACTTGGTCATGTCTGACAGCGAGACCCCGGTAGCGTCTCCGCGTGCCGAGCCTGTCGAACACTCTGCTGTCATGGAGGAGCAGGCCGATGTCCCCATGCAGGACTCCGCTCCTATCGATGATGTCGAGCCCGTGGAGGCCACTGAAATCGTTCAGGATGCCGCTCCTCTGGTGGAACAGCCTATTGCTGAGGAGCCGAGTGTTGTTGAGCATCACGACGAGGAGTATGTTGAGGCTACCCCTGCTCGCTCTGAGATTCAATTCATCGAAGACGCACATGACGTCGAGGAGGCGGTGCCCGAGTGCGAGCCTGAGGTTCAGTCTGTCGAGGCTGCTCTGGAGACCGTCGGTGCAGGCGAGGAGCAGGTCGAGGAGACCGCCGTCGTTGAGCAAACTACGATCGTCCAAGAAGAAATTGTGGAAGAAATGCAGGGAACCCCTGCTCCGCAGGTTCCTGATAGGCCTTCGACTCCTACAATGGAGGAGCAACATGCCGCTGCAATTGCCAAGGACAAGGCTAAGACCGAGCGTCGTGCTCGCCACAAGCGCCTTTCTATGGCCATCGAGCTGGAGAGCTCCATTAAGAAGCCGAGGCAGAGCCTTGCTTTCATTCCCTCCCTCACTCCAGCGAAGTCTTCCCTCCGCTCCCCCTTCAAGAAGCCTTTTGGATCTCCCAAGAAGTCTGTTGCTTGGGCGACTGAGCCAGTCCAGGCCAAGATCATCGAGGTGCCTCAACAGCCTCAGACTCCAAAGGTCATCCAGCACAATGTTGATGCCGACTTCGAGGCCAACATTCCTCGTCCTGACGATGGTCTCCTGAATGGCACCGCCTTCTTTGTCGATGTCCGCACTGCTGACGGCGAAGACGCCGGCGACCTTTTCATCCCCCTCCTTGAGGAGATGGGCGCGAAGGTCGTCAGTGAGTGGGACGGCATCGACGACAGCATCAGCCACGTCCTGTTCAAGGACGGTGCCGTCGAGACTCTCGAGAAGGTCGCGGCCGCCGGCGGCGCCGTCAAGGCCGTCAACATCGGCTGGGTGCTCGACTGCGAACGCTTCAACAAGCGCGTCGTCGAAGAGGACTACCTGGTCGAAGTCTCGCGCCTCCTGGGCAACAGCCCCGTCCGCACCCTCTTCGCCCTGAGCGCCGCCAACACCCCGGCCCGCGCCACCACCCCGGCCAAGTCCTCCTTCGGCACCCCCTTCGCCCTCATGAGCCTCACCCCCAAGGGCAAGCCCACCCTCAGCCCCTTCGCCGACATCACCACCACGACCACCACCCCGAAGCCTCCCTCCACCCCGGCCGCTGCTGTTGCCGCCGCCGACAACAGCAACAAGGAAAACACGCCTCCGGCGGCCACGCAGCTCCTCCTGTTCAAGACGCCGACCAAGGCGTCGCCGTCTGTCACCGTCACCACCGCCGTCGGCGCAGAGCCCTTCTCGCCCGCCACGCCGTACTACCTGCACCCGGAAAACATCACGCAGAAGACGTGCCCGCCGAAGCAGCTCAACAAGGGCTTGTTCGACCGTGATGACGACAAGGGCGGCGCGCCGTTGGCTGCCGTGACGCCGTTCAGGCAGAAGATGTTGCTCGCGAGGCGCAGTTTGAGCCCGGCGGCTTTTGGGAGGGCGCAGGGAGGGGGTTCTTGAGAGATGTGTGTGTGTGTGTGTGCGTGGTTGGTTGAGGGAAGGGGAAGGGGAAGGGCGGGCGTTGTTTGTGGGCCAGTGTTGTATTGGCGTTGTGTTGTGTTGTGCGATGATACCCGAGGGTTGGTGTTTTGATTTGGGCTGTTCCTTTTTCTTTTCTTTTTTTTTTCTCTTTCTGTCTCTTCTGGGTTTGGTGTTTTGGGAGGAAAAGGCTGGTTCTGTCCGGGTTGGCTTGGTTTTGTTGGTTGGGTACAAGTCAGTACATACATGGATTGGGGATCCGGATAAAGTGCATTTGCATCGGGGAATGGTTAATTAAGTCTTTTTTTTTTTTTTGGCGAGTATCTACTTTTGGACAGGACAGAACAGCGAAAATAGCATTGTTCGTCGTCATCTTGAGGTTGTGCAGGTTAGTGAGTGCTGTGCGTATGTGTTGAGGGTGTGGGTTCGCATTTCGTCGTGTGATAAGTATTCGTCTCTTTATCTACATTCGATTCCGTCGTTTTGTTTTTCCCGCACCTCTCTCCCTCTCCTACAAACCCTTCGTCTCCTCCGCATCCACCTCCTTCACCGCGTTCGACAGGTCCGGATTCACCACTCGCGGAATCTCCTTGCGTTTATTGCCTAGCACCACTAAAATTCCACGTTCCACGTTAGCAGTTGTATTATTTTTTTTTTCTCTCTTCTCTTACGAAGAAAATTCTAAAGAAGAGGGAAAGACCGTGGGGAAAGAGAGAGAGAGAGAGAGAGAGGGCGGAAAACTCACGTCGATCATACAACGCATAGCTCGTCACGAGGGCAATGGGCATGGCCACGATGGCCAGCGTCCACCGGCGCGCGGCGGGCTTGTACGCCGCCGGCAGCGGCTCGACGGGCCTCCACAGGTGCGGCGGGGGCCGCTGCTGGTGGGGGTGGGGCAGCGGCGGCTTCTCAGCTGGCGGCGCGGCGGGCGCTTTTTGGGCTTTGGACGGTTTGTCCAAGCAGATTCGCGCTTGCGGGCGGTGCGGGTGCGGGCTGTAGGGTAGCGGCCGCGGTGGTTTGTTCGGTGGTGGCGATTGTTGGCCTTGGACTTGGCCTTGGGGCGGTTGTTGCTGTTGTTGCTGTGGGCGGGCCATTGGGGATGTTTGAGGTTGGGGTGGTGGGGGTGGGGGTGTAATTGAGTGGGCGGCTTCTGCTCGCGGCGGGGTGGTGCTGGCGGTGGCTGAGGACGGCGGAGGTTGCAGGTGTGCGGGAGTAGAGTCCTTCGTCTCGATGCTGATGCTGCTACCGCTGCCGCCGCTGCCGGAGGGGATGGAGGCAATTGAATTTGCAACAGACGTGGAGCCGATGCGCGCGAGCTCTTCTCCTGCTACCCTTGTGGTGGCTTCGTCCGCTTGCGTGTCACGCAGCAATTCTAGGTGCGATGTTTCCAAGATTCGCTCCGTGTCCTCAGCGCCCACCGCTGTCTTTTCTTCGTTTCCCTCGGCCCCGTTGTCGTCCTTGACGCTCTGCAATGGCAACAATAATTCCCGCGCCGCAAGCTCGCTCAGTATTTTCGAATCCGCCGCAGTCGTGGTCTCCGCCCTCGCAGCGGTGCTGTTCGTCGCTTCGGTTACGATTGCCGTCGTTGGTTCCGCGGAATTGTGCCGAGCGGGTTCGGCGGCTGCCTTGCGTCGTGGAAGTCGAGCCGTCGTCGTGGATGTTGAAGCTTGCGGAGTTGGGTTCGGAGGTGTGATCGACGCCGCCGCAGCAGCTGGTGGGTCCGCCAGTTGCTTTGTCGTGGCCGGTTTATGATTGGCCGGCGGGCTGCCATTGGTCTTTTTGGTTGTGGTACTTTTCGTCCTTGTCTTCTTCTCGATAGCGGTGTCGGCCTTTGTAGTCGCTTCTCTTTTTGCCCTCGGTTTCTTCGCATTGGCAGGCGCTGGTTCGATGTCTTTCGTTGGAATGGTGTCGACGATTAAATCGAGGGCAGGAGCTTCGGCGTCCGCAACGACTTTGCGCGAGCGGCCTCGAGGGCGCTTTTGGAGTGTTTTTGCGTCCGCCATCTTTTTCTTTTGCTTTTTCTGGTATTTTGCCTAGGTAGCACAGGTTTTTCGAGCCCCGAAGAAGAAAGTTGGAGTGGTCGTGCTGCTAGACTCGGTCTTCATCGCGCTTGTGTAGACAAAGACGCATCCATGCAACCGACGCGTCTTGCCGGGCGAAATTACTATAGCAAGGATTCATGCTTGCGATGCCTGGGTACGAGGGTGGTGTGTGGTCAGTGTTCATGTCACATGGCGCATGAAATCATGGGTAGGGATTCATCGCGCTGCTGATTGGTGATGCTGGAGGGTGCGGCTTTTGAGGCGTGCAAATGCAGGGCCGTGCAATGGATTTTTGAGTTTGGTGCAGCTAATAACGGACTGGGGTCACTTGCGGGGATTTGATGTTCACTAGCGCTAAGTGGCGAGGAAAGTTTAACTACCTACTTCTACGTGATGACCTCTTTGCGAGGAAGGTTTAGGTTTATTTTTCTTCTCTTCAAATTGTGAAAAGGGAGTACGTGTCAGCAGAACAGAAAGCAGAGCTCAAACCTTTTTCAATTGTTGAATGCTTCGCCTGCAGACCCGTCATAACCCCAACGAATATCCCCAATTCCTACTCGGCGGTGTGGTACGATATCCCGGGCGTGGTGCGTGAGGACCCTGTGCAGTATGGTATGAGCACATAGGTGCCCCAAAAGCCGCCACTTTCCCCAAATAACGCACCCAGGATTATCTCAATCACCCATTCCTGGTGTCCAGTCTCAGTTGACCCACCTGGGTTAAGCTCTGCCTCTTCCAGCTTCAAACAGCAAACAGAACCCGGACAGCGAACGTCAGGAAGCTGAGAGTGTCCACTCCTTGGAAGTTGAGGCGACGACGCAGTTGGACGTTAGGACTCGCAGTGAAATGAAAGACAAAACAGCTAACCCAAGTCATCATGTCCGGGAGATTGATAGCTCTCATTCGGACAGTCACATCTCGGAATGAGATGGCCACATCTCGGGCCGTGACGGGGAAGCAGCCGAGCTGGGCGGCGGAAATAAGACTGCAGCAGCAGTCCGTTGGCCGGAGCAAGTTCCTGGGTCATCTGCATGCCCGTGTCAGCAACGGACGTGCGGCGCATCGGCAGCCGATCTCCACAGCGGTGGTGGAGCCCGATGTGTTCAAGTGATGGTGCCGGGCCTGGACTCGTGGAACTGTTTCAGAGCGCTGGCAAAAGAAGGCAGCCACCATGCGGCACCCGAGCGCACAGGGCTGAGGGTCGGGCAGTCGAGTGGCGCAGAGGAGCCGGATACAGCATCGCATCGCAAGCGAGTCTGCAACATGAGCAGTGTCGAGGCGCGTATACGGACAAGTCGCGACGAGTAGTGGCAGTTGTTGCGCGGCCCGCTCTCGCAGCGCTGAAGGGCCGGGGCGCAGGGCGTTCGCTTGCGACGCGAGCAGCCCATCCCTGCGCCCATCAGCCTCCCATGCTCCACGGCCCATCCCTTTGTCCAGCCGCTGCGCCGCTCTCTGCTCAAGCTTCGCCCGCACTCAATGCCGCTGCTCGGCCCTGTCACACCGGCGCTATATTACGCATCTACCTGGCGTTCGCCATGCCGCGCCGAACGCCCACAGAGCCGTGGGACGCTCCTGCCCGTCAGATGACGCCGCCTGCCCTGTCACTCACTCTACATAACACAGCACCGTCTACCCGCTCTATATGTGTGTGACCCCGCCCTGTGAGCTCTCCTCAAACACCCTGTCTCTCGAGCGGCCAAAACCATGTGTCCTGCCGACCTTGTCGTCCGCTTCTTCTCGCCCTCGAACTACGCGCTTTGCATCTCAATCGTACTACTACTCCTATACCTGCGTCATGTAAACCGCGCTCTCGGCGGCACGCCTGACGAGGCTTCGCGTGCCGGCTCCCAACCCTGGACGGAGAAAGAGTTGAAGCAAGCCTACCAGAAAATGAAGCAATCGCCCGTGGACATCCGCCAACACCTTCCTCCCAAGCAGACTCGCCGTTACATTGTGACTGGAGGAGCAGGCAAGTCTTTGTCCACAACCCACGTCTCCCGCAGCCCAAGCTAACACCAGAAGCAGGCCTGGTTGGTGGCTCAATCGTACAACACCTTCTAGCTCGCGGCGAAGATCTCGATGCGATTCGAATCGTTGACATCAGACGTCCAACCCCTGGTGTCGCGGGAGATGTGCGCCGATCCGCAGAGCTTAGCAAAGTTGGCTTCGCGACTGCAGACATTACCGACTCCGAGTCCACCGATCACGCCTTCTCCGTGCCCTGGCCATCCTCAGTCGAGGACAGGCCGCTCACTGTTTTCCACACTGCTGCCACCATCCGCTTCGCCGAACGCGCAAGGGACCTGCTCCCCCTATCAGAGAAGGTCAACGTCGTCGGCACCAAGAACGTCCTCGCCGCCGCAAAAGCTGCTGGCGCCTCTGTCTTCATCGCGACCTCCTCGGGCTCCATCGCCATCCGCCGTGTCAACTTCTGGCTGGCGCCCTGGCGGCGCTGGCCGCGGGGCTTCTTTCAATCCCTCAGTGACGCTGACTACGACTTGAGCCGGCCACACGAGACATATTTCGGCAATTACCCAGCATCAAAAGCCACTGCAGAGCGGATTGTACGCGGTGCCGACAACGCAGCGAGCGGAATACGGACGGGTGTCATCAGGCCTGCATCAGGGGTGTATGGAACGACAATGGACAACACGATTGGCAATTACTTACGGCGCGGCGGCAACGCCGACTGGATCCGCCACATCGTCAACCCCTTCGTTTACACCGAAAATGTCTCTCTGGCCCATCTCCTGCTTGAGCAGCGTCTGATCACGCCCGCTCGCGACCCTGCTTCCGGGAAGCGTGTCGACATTGGCGGCAGCGCGTACACCGTCACCGACCCCAACCCGCCCATCCGCTACTCCGACATCGCGCATCTCCTGCACACGCTTTGTGTGACACCCGTCAAGTTCGTGGCCGTACCGCCGGCGCTGATGCTCGTCATTTCCCACGTCGTCGAGCTCTACACACTGCTTCGGCACCGGTACCTCCCAAGAATCTTACCGCCGGTAGCGGGCGATTTGGCTCTGCTGCAACCCGCCCTTTTCGCCATCTGCTGTGTACATCTGTCCTACGACGATAGCGAGGCGAGGAAGAGGCCGGAAGAGGGCGGGCTTGGGTATCGAGCGCCGTGGACGTCCATGGAGGCTATGTGCCGGCAAGTCCTCGTGTGGAACGAAGAGTGGAACGAGAAAGTAGGGGAGAAGGGAAAGCAAATGGAGGGAGAGAAAGGCGAGGACGGTAGTATCATGGGAGAGGTTAAGGGGTTGGTTGATACAGTGGAGAAGCTACCCATGGCACCTGTTGAGTCAGAATGAGTGATGGTAATAGTCCACGTTGCTCTTTTACGGCTTACTTTATGAAAGCATGTGCACTAAACATGACGAATAGATACCAATGAAAAGTTCTTACAAGTCCATACAAGTCCAAGCTACTGCTAAAGAGGAACTACTTGGTGACTACGGGAGACGTCTGTACTGCGAAGCAGTCTTGCTTACTCACATCCCGCAGAGTAGGTCAGCTCAACCTCGTAGCCACGGTATGATTGTGTCTCGGTTGTATACATCAGTCTGCTTGTGGCAGGAGGTCATCAGTGTGGCGCTTCCAAACTACGGCCATGATACGGTATTGCCCCGCGTTTACGGTGTACGACGACCGTGGTAGGATGGCTCTGAGAGCTGAGCATTCTTGTTACATGTAAGGCTCCCTGTAGCGCTACTATGGCTAATCTTCCTTCAGTTGGGCAGGAGACTTTCGAGATTTTAGATGTAAGATTGGAACAGGGAAACATTTCAACTGCCAAATCAATTTCCCAATCATATTTCCTTTTTTCAACCAACGCTATGTCCATCACCACCTGCAGTTCTACGAATCAACAGTCTGCATATCTTACTTGAGATGTACACCCGACGCGTGAATTCCAACCTTTCCCAGAGAACAATTCCTTCGGTTTGTTTCACTTCGCCAACACCTCACCCCAGACCTTCCTCAACGGGCCATCCGCCCCAAAGACGGGATCGCATTCCGGCACAGGCACTCCCTTGATCTCACCGAACAGCGGATCATCCGTGCCGTGCAACTCTCTTTTGCCCCACTCGTTCCTCCACTTCGGCGAGCCCTGGAATTTGTCGTCGGACATCATCAGCACAGAATATCCCTCATCATTTCCCCCCCCCCTCTCTCTCCAACTCCCCGTTTTCTCTTGCCCCACCCCCACGGAAACATAACATCTAAAGGCACGTAGTAAAATGGGACAAGAGAAGAGGGGAAGATAGATTTACCTCTGGATACACGCCAATGTACTTGTACCCGTCATCCTTCCGGACAGACGCGTGCGCGACGCCGGCGGGCACGACGACGACATCGCCCGCGGCGACGGTGACGCGCACTCCCTCTTCACCATTTCTGTCATCGGCATCGGCATCGGCTTTGACGTCCGCACCGCCCAGGCCGAAGACCAGCTCGGAGCGCCCGTGGAAGACGCCGTAGCATTCGTGCGTGTTGGGGTGGAAGTGCTTGGTCGTGATGGCGCCCCAGGTGCCCTTTTTCTTGTTGGATTTGCTTGCTCAGAAAAGGGTTTCGTTTGAAGGAAAAGGTGGGAGGGGGGAGACGTGGGGATGCTATGTGTATGGAGGCATTACGGGACTTTTTTGCTGTCTGTGATTTTTGCTATTTTCTTTTCATCATGACTTGCCTTTTTCTCCCAATGATTCCGCTGCAGGAAGTCTGACGTCGACTCTTCGTCTACCGGCGTTGGTAGAACTCCGCGGTAGACCAAGACGGGAAAGGCACTGTTCGGGCAGTGCGGGGTGGGGCGGACGGGGTACTGCTCCGGTTCGTTGGTCGACGACATATTGGAGGAATTCCTGATGTCTCGCTTTGGTTGTAGTCGAGAACGCTGGTGTATGCATGAATTCAATCTTCGATGTCACCTTCGTTGACGTGAGGCGTAATATTTAACTGATATGGGCTTGACGCGGGGTCAGCTACGCAACCCGTATCTCCCCCACACCATGACGTTCCGCGTCATCCCAAAGCGGAAAACATATCCGGCCCTGTCCTATACCGCACCTCCCCCTCCAAGTTTATCGAATCAAGCAATATAGCACACAGACAGTCAGAGCTATTGTCCGGACATGAATGTGCAATGGGAATTATGATGTCCATCTGCGGAGAATGACTCCCCGCCCAGCTCGTCCTCATCCTCGTCTTCATCTTCGTCTCCGTCTTCATCTTCGTCTTCGTCATCGTTCGTTCTCGTCCTCGTCCTCCCAGTCTTTCTCATCCCCATCCCATCCCCCCAAAAGGCCCACCCAAAGTGGTGGGAGTAGGAGTGCAACTACGGGCACGTTTGTGCAGGGTGAACGGACGGTGTTGATTGTTGGACCAGC
>JAJMYO010000334.1:0-24947 GCA_023087385.1 Diplodia sapinea | reverse complement strand
CCCCCCCCCCCCCCCCCCCCCCCCCCCCCCCCCCCCCCCCCCCCCCCCCCCCCCCCCCCCCCCCCCCGGGGGGGGGGCGGGCGGCCATGGCCATGTTCGGTATATATACTGCCTAGGCTATTAATCTAGTATCTATAAGTAATTCGAGTGCCTATAGTACTGCTAGTGCTGGCGGCCATTAGGGGGTGGGGGAGGGAGGGTGTAGGTAGGTATTATCTGATCGGGGCAAAACACCATAAGAATCTCACGATAGTGGCCCGTGTACATATGCCAAGCAAATAGGCAAAGATGTTTGCCTATTTACAAAGATTAGGCAATTAAACAAAGATCTAGGTTACCGCTGAAGTAATTAACTAAAGATCGGACCTTATCTTTGTCTTTGGTTACTTGTTGGCCACCTTGCGACAGATAAAGCTCATCAAATATAGCGGGGTTCTTCGTTGGTCAGCTTTACCTAAGTCTAAGTTCCGGTCGGTCAGAGAACTGAACAGGCGGTTGCTGATCAGAGCGTCGCAGAAGTTCTGGCAGTTGTTCTTTCTTGCACTCCATCGGAGCTTAGTTCGTGGGTGCAGAAGCGTTACTGTCAGAGCATTCAGATACGTGTCCAGTATGTTCTTTAACAATTCTTTCAGACGTCCGAGCAAATGCTCCAGAACTTTCTCCAAAAGTTGATGCTGTTCGGCTCTAGATAAGCTGGGATCTCCAAGCGCCTTTAGCTGACTGGCTCGGACCAGTTCTTGAACGATACGAGGCTCCTGTTTGGCGTCTGGCATTCCCGAAAATGGTGATCCAACGACCTGCTTCATGACTGCTTTGATACGTTTGTGTTCCCATCTGTGTTTGGCTCTCGTCTGGGTGTAGATGGTCCGTGACATTGTAGGACTGATTGCGAGTAGACGTTGAGACTTGGGCACATCCACGGGAACTAGTGCCCCGCACTTCGTACTAAGTCTTGTGAATATTCATCTCGGTAGAAATCAATTGACGGGACTTACGTTCTCAGTGGTGAGAGGACCAACCCGCAAAGCCATGTGGGCGTTGCCGAAAGGATACTTCTTTGTACAGTGCCGCAGGTAATATGGAACCTCTTCTTCTGCCTTCTCTTCATCAGCAACGCTAAAAGTGCTATATGACATGATGGCTTCGGAGTCGCTCTCGTGACTATCCAGCCATTCATTGCCGTAGGTATTGCCTTTCTCCTTTTCGTCTCGCTGCTTGGGTCCGAGCTCAAGGAATGTTTTCATAGCGCTTGTTTTGGAAAGGTTCTTGCGATCACTACGAATAGTGTCCCATTTGGCTTTGGCGAGTTGCTCGTTGAGACGCAGCAAACCACAAGTTTGTGGTCCAGATCTGACGTGCCGCTCCCTGAGATCCACGGGGAACAGTGCCCTGGGCTTGCCGTTCTCGTCAAGATGCGGTACTTCGGGACATTTGCACAGCGCGCAACTGGCTGCAGCGTCTATACCTGCAGTGAAAGCGCAGTGTTTGTACCTCTTCACATACGATCTGTCACTGTAATACTTCGTTCTATAGCAGTCCTCGCAGAGAGAAGTTAGGAGCTTGTTAACGGGGTTCTTCTTCACAAAGCTATTGCCCCGGATTGTCTGATTGCACTCGCTGCAGCCGAGGGGTTCAAGTATGGGCCTCATGTTAGTTGTGAAACCCCTGAGGGCCACTTCACGAAGTCAGTACAACATGGATCAATAATTTCTTTTGTTTCAGCTTACTTTGAGGCATTGGCTTTTTATTCAAGAATTTGAAACCTGCCAGATGTGGTCGATGTTCAATGACCTTTTCCATGTCGAGAAACCCTTTCCGTGAGTCAGTCGATGTATCCTTAGTGATCAGTGCGAAGGAACTAACCAGAGACTAGCAGAAGTGCCTTTGAATGACGTTCCATATGGTTGAGATCGTTTTTCTCGTCGTTCCTTCGCACCGACGATTTGATGGCATCGGTCAAATCATCGGAGTCTTTTACAGTAGTTTCACCGAGAATTTTGTTGTAACTCATCTCTTCATAGGTGGACAGCGACTTCTCTTCGGAATCGAATCTGTGCACTTGATTTCCTGCGTGTCTGTTAGCACGCATGATAACCTTTCGTGTAGGAAGAACGTGAATTACCGTAGGAAGTGGCAAACTGGCGAAGCCCATGAGACACTTGCTCGACGAATATCTCAAATCCAAACAATGTGTCATCCTTGGGAGTCTCCTGGTAGCTCTCGAGCACTTCCCTGCAGCCAGACTGCTGCAGCTTCTTCAATGTGAATAAGATCACCTTTAGCTCTTGTTTCACGCCATCCCAATACAAGCTCTCAAGCTGCCCTTTCAAGACATTCGTACTGTTTTCCACTGCTTCCCAGTCAGATTTTCTGACCTTGGAATCGAAAAGATTTCTTGGAGACGGAAGTTTGAACGACATCTTATTCAAAGAATGAATTTGCTGTTGCGCGGAAGAAACTTGCGCCGGGGAAAGGAGTCCAGGAAACACTATAAAGCCGTACGAGATAACAGGGTTGGCGATGATCGACGGTTTCACTGCCATTTTTCGGCTTCGATATGCCCTAAAATTTCAAGTGGCCGATTGTGTCAATCAGGCCTTGCATTTCTGCCTGTTTCTATGCGTTGCTTACGCGGCTCCTCCTTGCAGTGCGTCTTACGCTTGTACATACACCCTTGCTTACACGGGGGGTCTGCTGCATTGGTGTCTTTGTACCACACACCGCCAATGACGACACCATTCCATGCCCATCTGCCTCGTTTACTTTTATTGCAGGAACTTACACAAGTATCATGCCCGTGTCCTTCGAAAAATTCATTTGAGTGAGAAGGCCAGGTCCTTCAGGGCATTGGATTTGATTGAAAATGGCCTTCTTCATTGACTGTCAGCTTCACAGCATCAGCCATCGAATGGCGCGCGCTGTTCGTCAGGGTCGCACGATTGATTTGCCTCTCGATACTTTGCAGATTCAGCCTTCAGGGGCGTTCGAACTAGACTCCGTCCCAGAGATTACATGGGATTTGTTCCTCTTGCCAACAGTTCAGGGATGCACATGTCATCTCAGGCTACTACATTCTATCTACCAGCTGCGTAAGAAAGTCCAATCCTCATCATTGACAAGCAGAATCGCAGCAAGTGAGGGCCCGACGTTGGAATATTCATCTCCGCCTTGCGGTGCTCAGGTTCTTGAAGTGGATGCATGATAGAGACTTCCCTCCACTAGGCAAGTTACCAGACGAGCATTCCACGTGAAACATAGCGTAGCAGGTGGCTAGATATTTTGATGGTTTGGTAAGCATTCCTTCTCAAACCGGTGTTTTTCTCCAATATTTGCACTCGACGGTAATGCCAACGACTCCGAAGCATCCTATTCCCATGGGAGAAAACAGTGAGTAGTGATTAAACAGCCGTCGATTAGATTAGACAACTCTAATTCTATCAAAGCATGCAGCTGTTCAAGCCGGCGAAAATGTGTTTCATTTGCCATTAGTCGACCCAAGCTCAGGGCTTTCGTCCGATCTACTAGAAATTTCGAGTTTGACAGACCGTAACTACATCTTCCGGCAAATCTTAGCTTGGCTTCCTTGTGTTAACGAACTCGCAATGGAGCCCACCTCATCTCATGTCTCTGTGGGCAACGCTATTGAAGCCACGTTACAGAAACATTTGGAAGCCTGCGGGGACAATCAGATTTCAGCTCATGTTGTTGACGCAGTCAACGGACATTACAAGTTTGTCGAGAAGATGGAACAGGTTTTATGGCTTCGCAGTCCGGCTATGCTCGGAACCATTGGACGACCGATTTCCCGGTACGAAACTTTTGTGAAAGTCCTGAAGAAGTACCCCAAGGCCATGCTCGTTCCGACCATGGACATCGATCTTGTCCGGCATACGCACCAGTGTGCTGGTGCGAAATACCAAGAAAACATGCAACGGCTGACTGGGATCTTCATCAATCATGACGACAAGATCGGTACTTAGGTTCTGGAAGGCGGAGAGAGAAAGACTGCGCAACTGTTTCGATTGAATTATGAGAGCGAGTACATGCGCTGCTTTTGCTGGGACTGCGAGACTGTTCTCTCGACAATAGAAAGCGTGAAAAATAGCGGACAGAAGATGAACGATGCAAAGAAAGGAAATGGCAAGAAGAGTCAGCACCCTTGTTACCTCATACAAGGCTGCGGAGATGTATCACCAGAATGGCTTTTCGGCCAAGTGTGAGAAACGTCGTTGAAAATCGAAAATGATGCTTAATGTAGCTCAATGAAACTGTTTTCCTCAAAATCCACCACGCCGCTCAGACGGGCTTTCTTTGCAATCATCCCAACATTTCGCTCATAGAATATGCGGGCATGCACCCCAGCTCTGGTGAAGAGCAACTGGGAGAAATCGGTCCATGATACCTTCCAGGCACTTAAACTTAGTGCGTCATTGGTGAGCACACTCTCACCACTCAACCCCGGGTTTTCTTGAGATACTTGGAGGACTATCATATCCCCATAGTGACGATACTCAGGTTTGTGAAGGTCCCAGTGGCTGGAGGTC
The DNA here is from genome assembly GCA_023087385.1 of Diplodia sapinea. Lineage (NCBI taxonomy): Eukaryota > Fungi > Ascomycota > Dothideomycetes > Botryosphaeriales > Botryosphaeriaceae > Diplodia > Diplodia sapinea. The sequence goes on along the minus strand of JAJMYO010000334.1, from coordinate 20,403 downwards.
GTGCCACTCCGCGACTCCTTCGCATTGCTGGCAGACCCTTCGAGTAGAGGTCTCCCGTACATGGAACGCAGAAGGTCTGCTAATGAGAGAATATAGGGCTTGTCGGCACGAGCAATGAGGTCATACTCGTTGACGATGTTGAGCCAAAGCTCACTAGGATTCGGACCCCGTTGCTGTCCCAAATGTGTCGGCCTTGGCGTAACAATGTTCTACAAGCTACGTCAGGCCGGATAGCGAGGTAGGCTGTGTCTCGTTGTTGCCTTGCGTCAGTGACCAATCAGCGATCTATTTCTGTCGCCAGCCCCACCGCTGTGCTATCTACATGCCTTGTCACATCACACGAGATCTGCACTGTCGCTGACGCCTAGCCTTGCCATCACTTCTCCTGTTACTCTCCAACGACTCTCCAAGTCTAATCCCCGCGCTTCTACTCACCCACCTTGAACCTGTAGCATCGGATTCATTTCTTCCCCAGACGTGACAAGCAGATAAGAGAACACCCAGAACGTTCAGAATGCTAGCCATTGGTGTTCGGCCCGTCTTGGCTGAGCTGACCAGCCCACTGGTGGCTGCCTGGGAGCCAATCCAAGAGCTTCTCAATCCAGTCAACGACCAAAACAGTCTGTCCCAGAAATGGTACCAGTCCAAACTAGAGGAGCTCAGGTTTGTTGGTCTTACTGTATGTACTGTCCATGCGAATGCTGTTCCTCTCTAACCCGCTTTCCAGAGCGCTTTCCTCGCAAGTCTTTGCACCAGCGTCTTCAGCCGGCCGGTTGCCGAGAAGAACAACACTATATGGCCGGTGCTCGCCTTGTGGTATGCAGCTTTGATTCTTGTCGTGGCGTGTGTTGCGACTGCAACTCAGCAATGCATAATGCTGTATCGCCTCAACTGCCACCCGGCCTTTCTACGCCGTCTGAGGAACATGCTAGGCGACGGTGAACGGCCGCGCTCAATGCAGGTTTTTATCTGGCAGATCCCGGTCATGATGTTGCGCTTTGGAATATGGTGCTTTCTAAGCGGGGTGCTGCTGATGCTTTGGCATGCTGCTTGGCGTGAGGGCCGGTGGGCATCTGAAGATTTGAAGTTAAATTTTTCCATGAAAACCACTCTTATTTCCAAGAAAAAGAACGTGTATTGATGCTGACTTTGGAAAGACTGCTTCGATATTCACCGTCATTGCTGCTTTTGCTCTGCTCTGCCATGGCCTTTCGGTATTCTTTGGATACTCTGGTGCGGGAGTAGGCAAAGAGCTTGCCGTAGATTAATCTGTTTGTGATATACATCCTGTTTCCTTGCACAGTATCGGTCATCGAATCGAGGAACATGGATGGATCCAAGCTTTGCTTGCATTCGAACAAACCCCGCTCCATACGCCCTTAAGAACCGAGACTCGAGAAATTTGGCCTCAGCGTCCGTGGTGGTTAAGTCAAAGTACGAAGTTAATGATCTTTGATGAAGAGATACGCTGAGGCCCGGAATTGCATCAGTATTCAAACTCTCTTCTCAAGTTTCAGAACTCGTGGACGAGTCAGTTATCGGATGTGGTACCAGCACTTTCTGAATGCCATCAGGCGGCAAAGACCCCAGCGGAAGAGGTCGGACCGCTAATGCCATGTTCAAATGAAGGCATGATGAGCAATCAATATTTGAAGCTAACATCTAGCAAGGTGGGCAGATTTGCCTGGATCCGAGGTGGTAGAAACACCAGTGGCTACTGCATTCGCCTCGGACAACCAACTCCATCAAGTTAGGACTTGATCTTCATATCCGTTCCACCGGGAAGTGATACCATGCATGCTTCGCCGCACATCAGCAGTGCCCTACCCCCACTTTGCGCCTTGCTTGCTGCGGATATTTCCGACGACTCGGTGATAACTCCGGGCGTCTTGCTTGCCCAGGACCGCGCCGCAGCCTAGCAAAAAAAGCCTCCAAGTTACAAAGTTTCTCTCAATAGACCCTGCGGTAGTCATTGCACCATGCGGAATGCCTTCCTATAACGTCCTTTGCGCGCGTCAAGGCCTCGTGCTGTGCAAAATCGCGCTCTCGCTCCGGATGGGAGAGTGTCATCGGCCGGGAATGGCGCTAGCGAGTCATTCTGCTCCGTGAAGCGCCATCCCGTTTACCCAAACAACGGCTTCTCGTGTGTTTATTTGAGCTGCACTTGCCTCGGAGCTGCCAAGTCCGTTTGTACTTGTCAGACCCTGATCGACGATGGTTTGGCGCGTAGTCTGCGGACCTGTGGAACCGCGCGGCAAGTTACACGTGGACCATCTGCCTTTGCCACGGCGTCCGCTGCATGAGGGACGGGGCTCAATTGCCACATCGGATCCGCGACCTGCAAGAACGCAAGCTGCATGCCATGCTGATCACTTCCCACTAACGCTGCCACCTGACTTGGAGCCTGCCAACGGCGCTTAATTCTGAACGTGCATCTTCCGCCTGTATGTTGCAGCGGAGGACGATCCCATTCAGGAAAATGCACTTTAGCCTTGTCCTAAGATGCAAGACAAGCGTCGTTGATGAGTGAACCGGGACACGTCGGAGAAATAAGTTACTTCAGCCGAAAAGTCACCCATCACCTTCACTGATGGCTCGAACAGCCGAGCTGCTTCTGAAGATCCACACAGGCAGTAGCCTAACTAGTACCGTTGGCGAACATGCATCGATCCAATAAGCTAGTGGATTGAGCATCAGTGAAGGCCGTCACTGAACATTTACTCCGAGATCGCCCCCAGTAAACCAATGGGCCAATGAGAACCCCCGCACGCCGCACTTACCCGGCATCCACCACTTCAACGACATGCCATTCCTCGCCGTCCTCGACTTACTAGAGCTATGATGCCGATTAAACATCTGCAGAAGCCAGAACCTCTCACGGAAACACTCACCAGTCTCAACGGCCTCCGCGGCCGCGCACCCAGCGACCCAACCGCCCCTTTCCCGCCCCCGCCCCGCTGCAGTCTGCGGAAAGCCTCGCGCACATGGCCGGGCTCAACCGCCTTCCGCACGTCGCGTCCACCATCCAGCGCCGCAAAAAGCCCCCCACCACCACCAGCACCGGCACCCTCAATTCCCCCCTCATCCCTCCGGCCGGCCGCACCATCCCGCCAACCGATCATCTCCTCCGCCCCCTTCACCCTCAGCGCCCCCTCCGTCAACGCCACGACCATCTGAAAAGCCAAAACCCCCAACGCATCCACGACGTCCTCGCCCTGCACCCTCGCATCGGTTACGACGCCCAGCCCGGCCCACGCGCGAAACTTGGCCTTCTTCCGGCGGGTGAAGGACGCCTGCCGCGCCTCGGACCACACGGCGTACTCCTGGCGCGTCATGTCGCGCGTGCGCTGGTCGGCGAGCTGCAGGCGGCGGCGGCGGCGGCGCAGAAGCAGCTCCTGGCGGTCGGCGACGCCTTTCCCTTCTTCTTCTTCTTCTTCTCCTTCTTCTCCTTCTCCTCCCTGGTCATGACCCGCCACGGCGGGCGGCGGACGCTCGGCGTAGTAGAGGTTGTCGACGTCCCACGGCAGGACGACGACGGCGGCCTTGGACGCCTTGGACGCCGCCGCCGCCTCCTCCTTGGTCTTCGTGCGGGATGAAGAAGAAGAGGGGGAGGGGTCACCGGCACCAGCACCGGCGGCGGGATCGCTGGCTCCTCCTCCTCCTCCTCCTCCCGTCGTCTCTTCCGGTGTTGGGGGGAGAAGGGCGTCGGCGTCATCGCGGTCTTTGGCGCTCTTGCGTAGCTCTTTCCACGCGAGGAAGTGCAGCAGGTGCGAGACCTTTTCCGCGTCGTCGCGGACGAGGAAGATGAGGTCGTCGGTGGAGATGAGGCGGCTGCTGCCGCCGCGGCGGGAGGCGAGGGCGTCGGCGCGGGAGAGCTGGGAGGGAGGTGTTGGATTGGCTTTTTCGGTATATGGAAGGATGGAGAAGAAGGAGGAGGTGGAGGAGGAGGAGGAGGAGGAGGAGGAGGAGGAGCCTACTGACTAGCTCGATGACTTGTTGCTGGACGATGTGCTCGACTACGGATGTTGTTTCTGGGGGTATGTCTCCGCCTTCGCCCGCGACGAACATCATCTGTGGGGGTGATGAGTACGTACGTCGAGGCGTGGCGGAAGGAGATGATGCTAGAGGTGAGACTTGCTTGTTGGATCTCGGCGCGATATTGATCGGTCATGATGGGATATCTCTTCCTAATTCGCAGCTGGCCGTAGCCGGTGTACCAGAATTTAGTGGGCGATAATGCAAAAACGTATTGTCCCATCGAATCAAAGCGAGCTTCACGGCAAAGAGGCTTGACGATGCATTTTCTCCGGTCCCATCGAAGCCTGTTGCAAAGTTCAGAATATCATGTTTAAATACGCAGCAGGAAGTGTGAGGTGCTTGGCAACTGCCTTTGAAAACCACCACCCAAACCGTCAAGCCCATAGCCTCAAACACGCCAGCAAACCATTGCAAGAGTGTACAGAGGCCGTCGGTATGAATGGTTTTGAGTCCCCATCATCGTTGTGGTCGCAAATCGCCGCAGCTAGCGTCGAAGTCGCGGGAGAAAACAAATGCAGATTAGCGAGCGAACAGGTGGGGGCGGCGGCTTCTCTTCGTATGGACACGGCCCCTCGGCAGGGATGTCAGAGGTGCATCGGAGGATTCGAGGCCAAGCCAGATGCAGTAACGGCAGGACGCCCCGGCGTAAGCCACGTGGTGCGTAAGCTGCAAGGGACTAAAGGAAGAAAGGCTTCATTGGAAGCCTTAACCTGAGCGTTTTCTGACAGCAGCTTCGACGACCCACACTAGTATTGCACCATGGCTGCTCTAGATTGTTCGGATTTATTATACATAGTGTCTTCGGTTCTTACTCGTCCGGCGCAAAGGAAGCGCCCTGGCCGCACTCGTAATTAGGCCAGGGATTGGGCTGCGGCGCTGTTGGCGGCGACTGTCGTCTTCGGAGGATCAAGCCTCGAGCTGCACTGATGACAGCGCTGGTCGCTGAGCGTCGCCTCGCCAATAAAGATGGGCGGCGTGGTGTTGGCGTTAGCTAGTCTACTGCAGTAGTATAGCTTGGCGGGTGCCATCAAGCCACGCGGCTTTGGCTATGTGTAGTGTTGTTTTGCCTCCTGGTTGTCACGTGTACAACTGCTCGCTGTTCAGTCCATCTTCAGGGTGGTGTAACAAGACTCGAGAGCCTGGAATCTCGACGATGGAGCACTGCGCTCTGCATACGAGCCCAGAGATCGCCATGCATCTGCAGCCCTAACGTACGTTAGGGCTGCAGATACAGCAGAAGATCTCCCAAGTAGGAGAAAAAGCAATGTAGACCAAAGCCCAATCGAGCTAGATCAACATAATTTGCATGCGACGCTCCTGTCGTTCTTAGCCGCTGAAGGTCGTGCTTGGCTGCTCACCAGCGCACGCCATGCCTTCGTCCTGACTCGAGCTGGCCGTTAATCACTCCTCGAGGAGCTCGCAGCGGCCCAATTAATTACCGATACCAGTCATGTGCACAGTCCCGGCGATGCCGAGGCTCACCACTGAGCATGTTTGCCACGTTTGCCAAATCAGACTCTCGGTGGGGCGCCAGTGTCAGGTGCCGTCGAACATGCAAAGCGCAAGCACCGTATGCACACGACCCGAGAAACGCCCGCTAACGAGGCGGATCCTGTGGGGAGCAGCTAACGGGAGCCTTGATCAATAACGACACCAGGGAAAGCTGCGTACAGACAAGCGAGCGAATGATCTACAGGAGGGCGGTGAGGCTCTGAAGGAGCGCGCTAGGATGATGAAGCAACGCCTCTGCTTCCCTCTTCCTCCTGAACACCTCTCATCAGCGTCAATGCTCCGCTCGCCGTTACGCCGTCAAGTTGCGATTAAGAATGGGCCGTTAAGCTCAGGGGTGGGCCCCAATCATATCGCGTGAGACTTCCTTATTCAATGCCCGCTGAAACCAAGATCATGCCAGAGTCTCCTTTCATATGCCATGTTCCAAGGGACGACCAAAAAACCGTATGATTGAACCATGTCATCTAACATCGAACAATCCACCCCCGTCGGCCTTCAGGCCGCCTGAGGGGAGACGACCCCATCGCTGGTCCCCGGGTTTTTCGTCGGGTAAAATATCAAACGGGGTCGGTCTTGGCTGCAGCTGTCAAAGTCGAAAGAGGGCAGAAGCACGCACCTCTTCTGAACCGACGGTATTGCCTCATGTGGGGATATCGATGCAGTGCAGCGGCGTGTCCGAGGCCCTTGTTCCAGCCCCATACGCCGTATCCCGCCTCTCCGCTGAACCTGCGCCATCGCTTCCCACGCCCGTCGTGACGACTTTTCGCGCAATCCGCCCATCCCGCCCTCGTTTAGACGACGCATGCAGGAAAGATCGGTGTGGGTGGGGGGGGGGGTTTGCATGGTGGGCAAGGTCCTCGGTTCCTTACAGAGACGATCAGCGGAGAAAACGCACGAATGCAGGGTGGTGGGTGGCTGGATGCCACGCAACTGCTGCAAGCAGCAGCAGCAGCAGCAGCAGCAGTCCAGGCTGCAGGCGAGCAATGGAAAGAAGGAAAATCAGGCTCCACACCGGGCTGCCGTAGAGTCTAGACCGAGCCGGCCAGATTGTATCGGCGATTACAACATCAATATCCCCCCCCCCCTCCCTCACCCACACCCAATCTAGCGTCGAATCCTACGTGACGTCGCGGAACCGTAACAGTGGGCCGCCCAGCCAGAGTCGCGGGGCCCGCCAGAGCAGTCAGCCTGAAGAGAAGCCGCGTTCCCCAGAGCCAGGGTTCCCGGTCGGACAGGGCCTGGCTTGGGTGACGATTCCCCACGGGAAGGGTTGCTATAAGAGATCGGAGTTAAGATGCCTGTTGTGATTGGGAAGATCCACCCATCCTTCCGCTCCCGGGCGAACGGGGAGCGCCCCGTGCTCAGGGAATCCACTTCCAAGGGTGGGCGAAGGGCCGTATATTGCAGCCGGTATGAGAGAAGAAGGAGAAGAGCGGGATATCAACAAGAGTGGATGGGGATATCTCTCAGCTTTTCGAATAGTAGACAGTGACGGGCGGTGTCGAGCCAGCGAAGCGACCAAACAAAAAAAAATAGAAAAAAAAAGCATGGACCAGGATATTGCTCAAAGCGGCAAAGGGCCAGTGCCGCCATGGCGCGCTTGCGCTCTTCCCACCAGTCCACGAAAAGACAAAGCTCTCGAAAAGCGCAGTGCCTCCCGCGTCAGTGGCGAGCCGTGCCGTCGCGGCCCCTGCAGCCACGCCCGCCGTCCGCCCTGCACCGCACCGCACCGCACCGCACCGCAACCACACCGCAACCGCACCGCAACCGCACCGCAACCGCACCGCAACCGCACTGCAACCGCACCGCAACCGCACGCCCCCTGCCACATCGCTACCAGGCCGCGGTCGGATTTTCTCGCGAGCTTATCCCTTCGTGATGCCGTGTTCACCGCCTCCGGAGTTTGGCTTTGTTGTGGCAGAATCGTGCGATTTAATTGGCGAGATCACACGCTCCGTTGTGCGAGAAGCGAGTGTTCTGCCTGGTTTTACCCCAAATCCGGAGTAGTGGAGCAGAGATTAGGAAATTGCTTGAAAACTCGCACCACGAAGGGATCGTCGACGAGATTCGACGCGCAGTCTCCCCTCTTCTATCGGGCCTAAGGTCCCCGCCGAAAACGCCAGGAGCTAAAGTCGAAGAAGAAGACGATGGACGGCCGAGACCCGCAACCCGTACAGGGGGAGGGGGTGGGCTCGCTCGCAAAGGACTTGTCCGGAGTGCATGAAGGAAGGGAGAGCAGAGGGGAAGGGAAAAAAAAAAAAAAAAAAAAACCGGACTGAGGCACACTATCGACGGTGATCAGCTACTGCGAACACAGAAGCCCGCATATCCTATAACGTCAAGAATTATATTTGCTTCCCACTAATAACCATTGCTGTGCCACCGGCCCCCCTCCCACTCCTTTACTTGAAGACAAGACGAGATTATGATGAGAGTAATGGGAAGGACCGGAGCCCCACTGTGGCCGAATGCTGTGCCGCAGAGAGCTCGTATGTATGACTGAGGGGAGAGAGTCCACGCAGCGGCTACCGCCGAGCGAGTCGCCGGGGCCAGCATTCGTTCCCGCCGGGCGGCCGAGTACTCATCGTGAATCGAACGAATCGGATCCGGGTCGAGTGTCAGCCGACCGCCAGTTTCGCATCCGAGGGGTGGTCGTCGCGAATTGCCAGGGCTTGCAAGTTTGGACGAGGAGAAGGCGTGAAGAGGCGAGGTTTTGATCAATAGGAAGAAAAGTTGTGTTTGTGAATTTACCTGGTTCTGCTAAAACAAGGAAAGGAGGAAGAAAAAAAGAGGCTAAGCAGTGGGTGTCTGGTATACGTCTTGCTCTCGCTCTCTATAGCTGTGCGGTGCTGTGCTGTTTCCCCTCCTCCCGATGGAATTTCCCAATGGTCAAACGCCAGCGCCGTGCTGCTCTCTCTCTCCCCCTTTTTTTTTTTTTTTACCAAAAATTTTCTAGCTTTTTGAATTTTTTTGAATTCCTTTTCAAAAGCATCTCACGACCTCTCCTCGACCACCTCCTCCGTGACCGTCACCTCGGCCGTCACCTCGATCTCAAAGTTGAACTTGCTCTGCTCGCTCGCGCGGTCGTCCTCGTTGACCCAGCCGACGGTGGCGCCCTCGCCGCCGCAGCACGTCACGTACAGGCGCTGCTTGCCGGCGATGTTGACGAACTCGACGCTGGTCGGGCTGCTGAGGCCGCGGGTGAGGATGGACGACACGCCCTTGCCGGCGGCGTCGACGTCGACGCGCCACACGACGCCGGCCATGTAATTTGCGGTGAAGATGGCCTTGCCGTCCTCGGTCAGGGCCAGGCCGTCGCAGTGGGGCAGATCGCTGGCGACAATCTCGACCGGGCCGGTTGTCGCGACGCCCTCGGCGCTGCCGTCCTCGGCGATGGGCACGCGGCACAGCAGGCCCGCGCTGGTGTTGGTGTACCACAGGTGGCCGTGCGACACGCGCACGCGGTTGATGCCGAAGTAGTCCTCCTCGCTCGCGGCGGCCATGGTGGCCTCGTCGGCCAGCAGCACCGAGCTCTTGCCCGAGGGGATGTCGAGGCGCCAGATGCAGTTCTTGTACGAATCGGCAATGGCGAGCGTGGTCGGGCTGACGGCGGTGAGGCCGATGCAGAAGCCCGAATCGGGCACGCGGGCCAGCTCGGCGATCTGGACGTGGTTGCTCTGGTCGAGCTTGACGCGCCAGATGACGGCCGAGTCGAACTGGACCTGCTGCAGCTCGACGGTGGCGGAAATCACGGCGTACTCATCGTCGCCGCCTTTGATGGGGCACAGGTTGACCAGGCCGTTTGCGTCGGGGAAGGTGTGGAGCAGCTGTGGGCAGGCGCTGGGATCGGCCGGGTCGAAGGTGTACAGCTCTGGGGCGTCGAGGCGGGTGGCGAGGATGTGGCCATTGGGGCGCACGGCGAAGCCCTCGAACCACGAGTTCGCAGGCAGCTGCGTGACGGGGAACACGGAGATGTCGTCAGCGGCCATTGTTTGCTGGTGTTGAGTGCGATGGGAGGCAGGATTGTTTGTCTGTCGGCGCCTGCAGCGGGCGCCGCGGGATAGGGGCTGGGAGCCGCGAGCCAATAGGGCCGACTCGTGTCAGGCTCTTGGGCGATGACTAGCTAGTGCGTGCGGCGCAGCAGGGCGGCACACGTGCGGGCAGGCGTTCGGCACGGTCCGCCGGTGGTTGATTGGTATCGGCGCCCGAATCATAGGTGGCGATGCTCGACCCGGGCTTGCGGCCTCGCTTGCGCACGCCACGCGCGACGCGGGTCGAGTCAGGGTTCCTGGTGCCATGGTGTCGATCCGGTACGAACGGACACACTTCCGCCCCCATCCTCCACGCCCCAAGCGCGGCGAGATAAGCGCGGTACTCCCTCGGGGCCCTCGCTAACCGCGCGTCCTGGCCGTGAAGCCGCGAAAAGACGGTGACCCCGTTGTCCACGCCGCACCCAATTCTTCAACCTACGCGGATGCATCCGCCAAATTCCCCGTAGCGTGCACAACGCCCCACCCCAGGCGCTCCGGCCCAAGCCCGCCCCGCCAGGGCCAATGGCCATCCCCCACGTCTTATCACAACGGCAGAGTGGCCTCATAATGTAGGGAGCGGCCAGCGGCGGGAGCTTTCTTGCATGAGGATAAGAGCCGAGCGGCCGTCGCCAACGGTTGCACAAGCGCGCCGTTGAGAGGAGGAGACAAACACCACCCCAGCTTTGAGATACCCGTTTGCCGCAATGGCCAACACTGCCGCCTCCTCGAACGGTGCTGCTTCGTCTTCGAGCAATTCGAGCTCCTTTGAGGTGCTCAGCAACCCCTCTGTCCCTTCCAAGTCTGTAAGCAGCCATCTCTTCCAATTGTCCCAACAAACTCTTTCAATTGCTCCTACCGTCTCTTCCGAGCCTCTTCCAATTGCATCAGCAACCACCCCGACTAACACCACCCCCAGCACGCCCAAGACGATGTGGCCATCATCGGCATGTCCTGCCGCACGGCCGGCGACAACACCTCTCCGGAGAAGCTATGGCAGTTCCTCCTGGACAAAAAGGACGCGTCGGGCGAGGTGCCCAAGAAGCGGTGGGAGCCGTGGTACCGGCGCGACGTGCGCAACCCCAAGGAGATCGACAAGGCCATCAACCGGGGCTACTTCATCCAGAACCTCGAGGACTTCGACGCATCCTTCTTCGGCATCTCGCCCAAGGAGGCCGAGCAGATGGACCCGCACCAGCGGCTGGGGCTGGAGCTGTCGTGGGAGGCGCTCGAGAACGCGGGCATCGACCCCAAGACGCTGGCCGGCTCCGACACGGCCGTGTACATGGGCGTGGATTCCGACGACTACTCGCGGCTGCTGCTCGAGGACATCCCCAACATCGAGGCGTGGATGGGCATCGGCTCGACCGCGCACGGCATCCCCAACCGCATCTCGTACCACTTCGACCTGATGGGGCCCAGCTCGGCCGTGGACGCGGCGTGCGCGTCGTCGCTGGTGGCCGTGCACCTGGGGCGGCAGGCCATCGCCAACGGCGAGTCCAACGTCGTCATCGTCGGCGGCGTCAACGTGCTGTGCTCGCCCGCGCTGTTCGTCATGCTGGGCAAGGCGGGCGCGCTGTCGCCCGACGGCGTGTGCCTGTCCTTCGACGACGACGCCCACGGCTACGCGCGCGGCGAGGGCGGCGCCGTGCTGGTGCTCAAGCGCCTGGCCGACGCCCTCGCCGACAACGACAACGTGCTCGCGGTGCTCAAGGGCAGCGCGCTCGCGCAGGACGGCAAGACCAACGGCATCATGGCGCCCAACGCGCGGGCGCAGGAGCTGGTCGCGCGCCAGGCGCTCGAGCGGTCCGGCGTCGACCCGCTGACGGTCAACTACATCGAGGCGCACGCGACGTCGACGTCGCTGGGCGACCCGACCGAGGTGTCGGCCATCTCGGCCGTCTACGGCAAGGGCCGCCCCGCCGACCAACCCGCCCACATCGGCTCCATCAAGCCCAACGTCGGCCACCTCGAGGCCGCCGCCGGCGCCATCAGCCTGGTCAAGGCCGTGCTGGCCGTCAACAAGGGCGAGCTCGCCCCCCAGACCCGCCTGCAGAAGCTCAACACGCGCGTCGACTGGGACAAGTCCGGGCTGAAGGTGGTGCGCGAGCGCACCGAGTGGAGGGAGCCGCAGGGCGTGCCGCGCCGCGCCGCCGTGTGCTCGTATGGCTACGGCGGCTCCGTCTCGCACGTCATCATCGAGGAGTCGCCCGCGTCCACGAACGGGCTGGCGGCGCTGAAGGAGGAGGAGGGGGAGGGGGAGAAGCAGGGCGGCCCCGTCACGCTGGTCATCTCGGCGCCGCAGGAGAAGCGGTTGGTCAACCAAGCCGCCGCGCTGGCCGACTGGCTGGCCGACGGCCTGGGCAGGGACGAAGACCTCAAGGCCGTGGCCGCAACGCTCGCGCTCCGCCGCGCCCCGCACCACTACCGCGCCACCTTCGTCGTGTCCGGCCACGACGAGGCCGTCGAGTCGCTGCGGGCCTTCGCCAAGGGAGGGTCCACCGAGTTCATGGCCGACGGCCGCGTCTTCGACAACGCCACCAGGACGGACGCGGTGTGGGTCTTCTCGGGCCACGGCGCGCAGTGGGCCGACATGGGCAAGGAGCTGCTCCAGAACCCCGTCTTCCTGCAGGCCATCGCGCCGCTGGACGAGATTGTGCAGAGGGAGGTCGGCTACTCGGCCGTCGAGGCGCTGCGGACGGGCGACTTCGAGCACTCGGACCACATCCAGGTGCTGACGTACGTCGTCCAGGTCGGGCTCAGCCAGGTGCTGCGGTCCAAGGGCGTCGAGCCGCAGGCCGTCATCGGCCACTCGGTGGGCGAGATCGCGGCGTCGGTCGCGGCCGGCTGCCTCACGGCCGAGGAGGGCGCGCTGGTGGTGACGAGGCGGGCCAGGCTGTACGCGCAGGTCAAGGGCCTGGGCGGCATGGCGCTGGTCAACCTGCCGTTCTCCGAGGTCGCCAAGGAGCTGAGCGGCCGCCGCGACATCGTGCCGGCCATCGACTCATCCCCCTCGTCCTGCGTGGTCAGCGGCGAGGCGGGCCCGCTCGCCGAGTACGTCGAGAGCCTGAAGGCGCGGGCGATCAAGACGTTCCAGGTCAAGACGGACGTGGCGTTCCACTGCCCGATGCTGGAGAAGCTGGCAGACCCGCTGGCCGAGGCGCTGTCCAAGGCGCTCAGCCCGCGGCCGGCCGTGGTGCCGCTGTACTCGACGTCCAACGCGTACCCGCGCGCCAACAGCCTGCGCAACATCGACTATTGGGTCAACAACATGATCAGCCCCGTGTGGCTGACGTCGGCCGTCAACGCCGCGGTCGAGGACGGGTTCCGCGTCTTCCTCGAGGTGTCGACGCACCCCATCGTCACGCACTCGATCAACGAGACGCTGGCCGAGCGCGACCTGGCCGACGCCGCCACCATCGGCACCATGCGCCGCAACGCGCCGGCCGAGAAGAGCATCCAGCACGCCGTGGCGCAGCTGTGGGGCAAGGGCTCGCAGGTCGACTTCAAGGCGCAGTTCGGGCGGGCGTGGTGCACGACGGTGCCGGGCACGCCGTGGAGCCAGAAGCCGTACTGGCGCGAGGTCGAGACGGGGCCCACGGGCGGCGGCCTGCAGCACGACGTCGACAAGCACACGCTGCTGGGCCAGCGCACGCCCGTCGCCGGCACCGACACGGTGCTGTACACGACCACGCTCGACGACAAGACCAAGCCGTTCCCCGGCACCCACCCGCTCGACGGCACCGAGATCATCCCCGCCGCCGTCTACGTCAACACCTTCCACCACGCCACCGGCGCCACCGAGCTGTCCGAGATCAAGCTGCGCGTGCCCGTGTCCATGAGCAGCGACAAGCGCGAGGTGCAGATTGTCGTGCAGGGCGACGAGGTCAAGGTCGCGTCGCGCCTGGAGCAGAAGAACGCCGGCGCCGGCGCCGACGACGCGCTCGAGCACGCGTGGATCCCGCACAGCTCGGCGCACTGGGGCATGCTCCCCAAGAGCGCGGCGGCGGCGCCCGTCTTCGACGTCGAGGGCATCAAGAAGCGCATCGGCACGCTGCTGCCCAACAGCTTCTCGTGGGACTACCTGCAGAAGATCGGCGTGTCGGGCATCGCCTTCCCGTGGCAGGTCGTCGAGCACTACGGCAACGAGAAGGAGATGATGGTGCGCGTCGACATGGACCCGGAGACGGCCGCGCCGCAGTGGGACCCGCTCTCGTGGGCGCCCATGCTCGACGCCGCCACGTCCGTCGGCTCGACCATCTTCTTCAACGACCCGCGCATGCGCATCGTGTCGCAGATCGACAAGGTGCTGCTGGTGTCGCCGCGGCCGCCGCCCAAGATCGGCTACCTCTTCGTCGAGGAGGCGGCCGACGACCAGAGCCCGGCGGCGCACGTCAGCGTGCTGGACGAGCGCGGCGAGCTGCTGGCCAAGTTCCAGAGCATGCGCTTCTCCGACGTCGAGGGCGCGTCGGGCATCGGCGGCGGCGTCGAGAGCCTGGCCCACCAGATCGCGTGGATCCCGCCCAAGTTCGCCGAGAAGCCGCTGCCGCTGAACCACGTCGTGCTCGTGTCCGACGACGCCGCCCTGCTCGAGCAGTACGCCGGCCAGCTGAAGGCCCAGCAGGTGCCGCAGGTGCTGCTGGCGGGCTCGGCCGACGAGCTGAGCGGCAGCCCGGAGGCGCTCGAGGCGCTCAAGAAGAAGGGCTCCGCCGTCGTCTACGTGCCGGGCAAGGTCGAGTCGATCCAGGAGGTGCCCGACGCGACGCACAAGTACGTGTGGGAGACGGTCTGCCTGATCAAGCAGCTCGTCACGTCGGGCGCCGCGGCCAAGCTGTTCGTCATCACCGACCGCGTGCACAAGGGCGAGACGGCCACCGCCCTCGCCCACGGCGCGCTGTACGGGCTGGGCCGCATCGCGGCGCAGGAGCACCCGGACGTCTGGGGCGCGCTGATCGACACCGAGGGCCCGCAATTCCCCACGCTGGCCGTCAAGTACGTGCAGGACCAGGACGTCGTGCGCATCGAGGACGGCATGCCGCGGGTGGGCCGCATGAGGCCGCTGGCCCGCGACCAGCGCCACCCGGCCGACTCGCAGAAGACGCTGCTCCCCAAGCCCGAAGGCACGTACGTCGTCACCGGCGGCTTCGGCGACCTCGGCCTCGAGGTGCTGGACTTCCTGGTCGAAAAGGGCGCGCGCCGCATCGTCGTCGTCTCGCGCCGCGCCCTGCCGCCGCGCAGCAAGTGGAACACGGCGCCGGACAACATCAAGCCCATCGTGGCCAAGATCCGGGCGCTGGAGAAGCTGGGCGCCAGCGTGCACGCGGTGCCGCTCGACATCGGCGCCGCCGACGCGCCCGCCCAGCTGCACGCCGCGCTGGACCGCCTCTCGCTGCCGCCCGTGCTCGGCGTGATCCACGCCGCCGGCGTGCTCGAGGACAACCTGATCCTGGACACGACGGCGCCGTCGTTCGCGCGCGTGCTGGCGCCCAAGGTGGCGGGCGGGCTCGCGCTGCACCACGCCTTCCCGCCCGCGACGCTCGACTTCTTCGTGCTCTTCTCGTCCATCGGCCAGCTCGTCGGCACCGCGGGCCAGGCGCCGTACGGCTCGGCCAACGCCTTCCTCGACGCCCTCGCCACGCACCGCCGCGCCCACGGCGACAACGCCGTCGCCTTCCAGTGGACCGCCTGGCGCGGCCTCGGCATGGCCACCGCCACCGACTTCCTCACCGTCGAGCTCAACAGCAAGGGCATCACCGACATCTCCCGCGACGAGGGCTTCCGCGCGTGGGAGCACGTCGCCAAGTTCGACGTCGCCCACAGCGTCGTCACGCGCGCGCGGCCGCTGGAGCCGGGCGAGCCCGCGCCGATCCCGCTGGTCGAGGAGATTGCGCCGCGGCGGGTGACGAACATCGGCGGCGGCGGAGCCTCGGCTGCAGCGGCCTCCGCCGAGGAGTCCAAGAAGGATGCGGGATCGCGGCCCAAGGACGGCCCCGAGCTGAAGGCGTGGCTGAGCGTCAAGATCCGCGAGTGCATCGGCGCCGTGCTGATGATGAACGACATCGAGGACATCGATCCGCGCGCCGCGGTTGCGGACCTGGGCGTCGACAGCGTCATGACGGTCGCGCTGCGCACAAAGCTGCAGCAGGCCATGGCCATCAAGGTCCCGCCCACGCTGACGTGGAACCACCCCACCGTCGTCCATCTCGTCGAGTGGTTCTACACCAAGCTGACGGAGAACTGAGAAGGAGGGGATGTTCGCTTATGATTTCGATTGCTTCAATGTCTGTACATGATTCTTTTCGTTGTTGATGCTGATCGACCAGGCGTTTCTTGGGCTATTAATGTTGCTTGAGCGTTGCTGCGTCTCCTGACATAATTTGATGTTTAATGATCCATGAGTTTTTTAGATATAGATAATACCATTGGATAGATCGGTTGTTTGTCCAATATACCTCTTTAGCACATGGTGGTTGTGTTCCAATGGCGGGTTCATCGATTCTGGGTGAGGTGTGTCGTTGGGATCCGTCAGTTTTGGCGGGGAAACGCCGAGGAGGCACGCGTTCCATATCTAGCGTGGCTTATGACTAAGCCATCCAATTCGTCACCATTATTCTGCGTTACTTGAATCCAAGGTAAATCCTAGGTCCCATACTTGACGATGGCTTATGCGCTATCAGATTTGACGTCTTCATTCGAACCATGCATAGTTCACGCAGCAAAAAATCCCTAAAGTAATATCCGAGCCGCACAGCATCTGCAAATGCTTGACTCCGGCGCACAGCAAATATGTATGTGATCCAAAGGTACCGGTACCGGTAAGGCTCAAGACACAAAAGGTTCGGTGACACCGTGTACAGCAGGAAAGCTTGTTTAGTACATTGTCGTGTTGAAGCGAGATCAATACAGAGCAACATTTCCAGAATCGCCGGGTCAGGCATCAGCGACTCACTACGGAGCCCTGCATCTACCCATCTCAATCCTCTCGGCGCCCTGCATCAGCGCCGTCTTCTCATCCAAAGACTTGACGCACGGCGAGAAGAAAATTTCCCCGCTCCACGCCCTGCGCACCGTGCCCAAGGCAACGCCCATCCACAACAGCGTGACGACGACGGACAAGATGGTGCCGAGCACGGTGAAGAACGGCGACGGCAGCTCCTTGCCCATCGTCACGGTCGACACGGTGAAGACGCCGAGGGGAAAAGTGAAGCCCCACCAGCCCATGTTGAACGGGAAGCGCGCGCAGCGCGAGATGCTGGCGAGGGCGAAGAACAGCCACACCAAGCCGAAGCCCCACATGACGACGGCCAGCAGCCAGCCGCAGACGTAGAGCACATCGCCCGCCGTCGACGCCAGCAGCAGCACCTTGTCCGCCGCTCCTCCTGCTGCTTCGCCGCCGAGCGTTCCGGTGACGGGGAAGACGGCGCGCGCGACCTTGCCGAGCTGCATGACGGCGAAGCCGCCCTGGCCGAGCGGGCCGAGCGGCAGGAAGACGGACACGATGACCTCGCGGGCGGGCAGCTTGTGGATGGTGAGGCGGTGGAAGTAGATGACGAGCACGACGAGGGCGAGCGGCACGCCCGTGCCCCACAGCGCGTACGACGCGACGACGGTGGTGGCGGCGCGGTGCGCGTCGGGGAGGATCTCGGCGACGATGCCGCCCGTGGCGGCCGCGACGATGGGCGAGACGATGGGGAGCAGCCACGCGGCCGTCATGGTGCGCAGCTCGGTGCCGCCGTGCAGGCTCATGATGGCGAAGGGTAGGTACATGCAGGTTGCGAGCGAGAGCGCGGCGTCGATCCACCAGAGGCCCCATGCCTGGCGCGTGCGCGTGTCAGTGCCGGGGTGCGGGAGGTGAAGGGAGTGGGCTTACCAAGCGGGCGGCTCCGTCGCCCCAGGCGGGGACGCAGACGAAGACAGTCATGTTGATGATGGTGGCGAGGCCCATGGGGAAGGTGCCGAGGAAGAGGCTCTGGGCCGGGTGGTTGATCATGGCGATCCAGATGCTGGGGTACAGGACGTAGCGCAGCGTCGATATGGTAAGGAAGACGACGAAGAGGAGAACGTTAACAGCGAAGAGCGCGACGGAGATCCAGTACAGCCAGGCGCCGTTGTAAGGCAGGTTGTGTAACAAGATGGAGACGATGCCGGTGCCCATGTTCACGGAAAACCAGCTGCGGGAATGAGGGTGAGCAGATTGCCTCCAGAGATGGAGGGAGGGCACTTACGACGGCGTGAAGTTGCGGACGACCTTGCGCCAGCCACGCTGATATTTGGCGTTGGGGCATGTCCGGTGGGTTTCTGCATCGTTGCAGCTTGGCTCGACCGAGGGATCCATGGTGTGGAAGTCGGAGTTGGTGCGTGGACTTGGCTGAGACACATGAAGAAACTTTATAGTGGCTGTCTCAGGCTCGCATGATCCTCGGGCGATGCCGTTGGGTGGCGTCAGATGGTGTTGGGTAAGCGCGTGGGTTCGGGACGCTCTTGCTGTCTTTGAGTCACTGGTCCGCGCCTTACCCTTTTCGGAAGCCTACTCAAGGAAATCCTCACCCGGTGTCGGCCAGTGTTCTAAGTGACAACAGAGCTTTCTTCTAACAAGTAGTGCTTTGCCCACGTTATCGATGACACAGGGCCGGACTTTGGATTTAAGGAAACAGGTATTCTGAAGCAGTTGCACCCTACCCATTTGTGATCCACATCAACATAATTGGGCGTGGTAGTTGCTGAGGTGCTAAGCTAGTGGCTAAGGATTAGTACATGTGTTGCATATCCAAAGAAGTGGTCGCTTGCTGTGGCAAGGTAGGATCGCTCTGGGCTAAGGTGTGGTTGCATTTTCGTGGCTTAACACAGAATAGGCTGTCGAACGTACGTAAGGTGCTAAGCAGTCACCTAGGATAAACTTGCAGCTCATTGTAAGACATTTTTTCAAATGCCTCGGACCAATTAGACATAGCTTCTCCATCCATGTAACCGTAAACAAAGCAGTCGCCAACGAGTTCAAAGCCTCCAATATCTTTGCGTCGAAGCAGAAATGGTGTCTTGGCGCCCAGAAACACGTAAATTTTGTCATCTTTTGCCATTTTCAAAGAACCGAGTCCAAATGAGCCATCTTCGGTGATGAAAAACGTTCTTCCAATCGTGGCAGAGCGGATGCTGTAGTCGATATCCAATGAGCTTTTCGATCGGCTTCGCCAAGCCTCCCCAGCCTGCTCCATAAGTCCAATTCTGATGAAGGGAAAAGAAAGGACGTCTAGATGTAAATTGTTCACGAGCCAACAAGCAACTTCGGGAATATCATTTGGATGCATGCGGCGGCAGTGGCGTTCCGAGCCGTCGCTTACGTATACCACGTCTGCACACATCTTCCTGATGAATGACTCCCACGTGCTGGAATCGGATAATTCAGGTATGTGTCTGGCTGCCATATTCGCCCATGCCTGTATGTTGGCAGTGAGGCTCCCGTCAGAGATGTTGGCCGAACTGATATGACGGACCACTGCCGGCTGCATGCCGGTAAGAACAAAACTTCTATCGCAGTGACTCACACAACATTCTCTTCCGCTAGCTGCAAGGTACATCCTGGCGGCTTTTATGTACCTCATATCGTCTTTCCGATTAATATCTTCTTCCACTTCGCCAGAGAGGTATCTTGTCCAACCCGCTGTTCCGAGTATTTCCGTGTATTGGCTTGCACGTTGCAGTCTTTCTTTTGGGTAGTAGATATCTCCAAGTCTTGTTTGGGCCTTGTCTCTGGGTCGATTCAAGTGACCGGAAGTTGACCCAGAATCATTATACGGATAACCTTGAAGGCAAACCGAGCTTTGGAGGGAAGCCTGATACAGATGTGCTGTTTCTGCGCGGCGTCGGTCCATCTCATGAGGCTCTGCAGCCCGGTCGGGCATCCAAGATGGAAGGTCCTGGCGAGCTTTTCTCCCGATGTCACCGTTTAGTACGTCCGAGCACCCAGTCGAACCCACGATCCCGAGGAAGGTTTCTTTGTACGCCTCTGGCACATCCAATGAACAATTCGGAACCACAGGTAGCGGTGCTTGTGCCAACCCGAGCAGGGCGTAAGCTCGATCTTTATCATCGGTGGCCTTACGATGGGTAAAACTCCTGAGGAGTGAAAGGAGGGGCGTTCCGGTCCGGCCGCCCCGCTCCCAGCTGATCCGCATGGTTTCAATCTTGAGTACGATCTGAGAGAAGCCGTCCAGTATGTTGGCGCGTTCCCAGGAAAACAAGCTCCCCTGGTTGGAACAAGCTCTTGCCGCTCTGACGAATGTTTTCCAGTTTGCCAGGTAGCATCCGTAGAGGATGACGATTTCTTTTGGTACCACGGCCTCTTGTACCGTCCACATCCTGTTCCACCATCGAGCGCGCATCATTTTACGAAATGCCTCGAATAGGCGTCTCTGGTATTTGGATTCACCGTCCGGTTCCGCGTTTGCAATCTTCAGGAGGCGAATTTCTTGATCACGAAGCGTGGAATACATTTCGCTCACCAGGGTCATGCCGGGCTCATGAAACTTCAGCTTCCTGTCTTGCACAGATGAAGTGACGGGGTAGTTACCAAGTTTTCCGTGCAAGGTTGTGGCCCGTAGCCCGGCAGTAAGCAGGGCGGTGCTGCTGCCTATGCTAGCCACGTGTTGGTGTAACATAGGGTGCAAGCTTCCATTAGCTATAGATAACGTACCTCATTCAACCATTCACATCCACCGTACTTGACATGCCAAGGCCAAACAGCAGAAGGGAAGCGGGGGGGGGGGGGGGGGGGGGGGGGGGGGGGGGGGGGGGGGGGGGGGGGGGGGGGGGGGGGGGGGGGGGGGGG
>JAJMYO010000333.1:0-25187 GCA_023087385.1 Diplodia sapinea | reverse complement strand
CCCCCCCCCCCCCCCCCCCCCCCCCCCCCCCCCCCCCCCCCCCCCGCCCCCCCCCCCCCCCCCCCCCCCCCCCCCCCACCACTGCACGGACTTGCATCGCCCTGGCACCCTGGTCCCCCCCAGCCTCGGCGCCGATCAGGCCTGAGCCTGCCGGCCTGCTTGTTGCGCGCGCATGATGAAGCAGTGCGCCCGCCGAGCGAGCACCACCAGCGCACGCGTTTGCCAGGCAGAGCCCTGGCCTGCTCGCCCTGCGATTGGCCCGCGCGGTGAGCAACGCGGCGACTGGCTGGCACCGCGAAGTGACGATGACTGCAACACCGCGCGGGCCCGGCACCGGACGCCGGGGGTAGCACGCGACGGCGCGCGCACGGGCAGCAGCTGGCCCGCACCGCCATCGACGCAGCCTTTTTGGGACAGTTTGCCTCACGTTTGGCTGTGTCGGCAGAGTGGCGCGGTGGTGTTTGGAGAGCGCAGCACGGCAGACGGTGTACGAGAGAGGCGCCGGACGAGGTCTAGGGCTGACTGAGCCCGAAGCGGCATGGGCGGGGGCTCTAGCGCGTCGCGGGGACGCTGGGTGGGCGATGAGTGGCTGCGAGGGCGTTTTTCCACAGCCAAGCTGACCGCGGGCTCAGCCTCTGCCCGTCACCCTCCAAGCCGGCTAGGGCTGCTGCGGCCGAAGCGCGTCCAGGCCTCGTTGAGACGCAAGACATTCCGCGGCCGGCTGCTGTTGGGCTGCTGTTCGCCCACCTGCGTCCAATCCTCCCGCCCGCTGGCAGGCACCGCGCTGCAGTCATTCGACAATTCAACACGCATCGTTGACCGGCTGCGGAGACAGCGTGTTTCTGTGCGCCCGCAGCGATGGATGCACCCCAGGGCCGGTCCGCCCACTCCACAGGGCCGTTCTGGAATTCGACTGCCTGCACCTCACCACCTGGGCTGCAGCGTGCGTGCTGCATCAGCTTGACCGGTTATCAGGGGTCTGCTCGATCGCTTCATCGGCGCTTGCAGCCGCGGCCGCCGACCGGCATGCCGAGCAGAGCATCACGATGGGATTCAGTGTGGATTTCTTAGGTCTGCTGCACTGGCTGTGCGACGCGGCCGCGCTGAGGCCGTTGACTCAGTTGCCAGTGTGCGCGTCCAATATCGCCATTCGCCGCGCCAAAGTTAGCTCGCAATGCACACGAAAAGCAAGTCACGGAAAACTCGAGCCCATCTCACGAGCGTGCGTCTGCGGTGCCCTGATCATCGATGAAGACGCTCTGGCCGCTGCAGTGCGGGAGCCGAGCGGATCCGTCTGCACGAGCTGCGGGAGCGTTCGAAGCCGCCTGCCGGTCCACGTATGTTTCGACTGCGCGACGGTACTTCTGAGAGGCCACTTTCTGCTTAGTCGTCGCTCGACTCACCGGTGGCCTAACGAAGTATTGGCATCTGCAGCTGCCATTCGCCTGCCCTCGACGAACCGGAAGCAGCAAGCATTTTCTCGGGCATCCCCGACGGACGCGACGAACACGTCTACGCGCTGCCTTCCCCAGCCCGCACGGGCCACACACACACAGCCGTGGCTCGCTCTGCGCCTGACTGCTGCGCCATCCCTCGGTGCAAGCTTGCGGCTCAACTGACGTCAAACCCGCCGTCTAAGCCCTAGGCCCGCCCGCCGTTTCGCTTCCACGCTTGCCGTCCGTGTTCGGCGTTTCTGCCTTTGCAACACCACCGCCTCCCATCGTCACAGGACTCCACCAGCCAAGGTCACGCTCGTCGGCGTTGTCTGGACACAGTGTCTTCTGACGAGCCCTCTCGCCCACGTACGCCTTGCAGTGTGTCCCCACCGTGCTGCTCGATGCGGCCGTCCAACCTCCCGCTTCGTCCTAGCGACGTCACCCTTGCTGCCGCGTCTCGCTTCATCTGGAAGCATCATCCCAACCCTCAGCCCATCTCGCTGCGTCATCCGAAAGCGACATTTCCATCCGTCCCGGCTCCATTTCTAATCTTCGAGGATTGTCCGACTCCACTTCGACTTCGTTCTGGAACACACGGGTCCGCGTGGCTCCAATCAACCCGATAAGGTTGCTTCTCCACCCTTCTCCACATTGCCCGCGGCGGGCTCTCTGTCTGGCCCGCGGCCCGTCGCATCATCGATGGGCGATCGAGCCAGTGTGAAAATCTCCCGCGTCGAAACAAGCTCCCTGCAAAACACTGACGGTACCGTCGTCGCGGGTTGCCTCAGGCTGAGAACGTGGGCAGCACGCCGTGAAACCACCGTATTCTCGCTTCATCCCGCCGTCACAGCATCGCCTGAAGACGGTGTAACGCGCCCTGGCGAGATTGCCCGGTTTCAGAGCGCGGCATTCGTGCGACTTTGGGTTTTGTCAGCGCCGGCTGTTTGCCTGCTGTCTGAGTCCCGACGTGTCTCGCGAGCGGGCTGTCACCTATAACAACACCCGGCCGGGGAGGTTGCAAGCAGCCACGACCGGTCAATAAGGCTCCGATATGTACCGGTCAGAAGTTTGCGGAGGCTGAGAAATCAATTTGCTGCAGGAGAAGAGAAGGATTCTGAGCGTGCATGATGAGGGGCAGTTGGGCGCCAGATGCGGAAAGCCCGTGTTTGATGAAGTGGCAGCCCAACCACCCCGCCGTCTCTGGAACGACAACACCACAATGCCTTGGGCCTCGCAGTGTCTCACCCAAGCGAAGAATTTCCTCCTGCCCGCGCGCTTGCTCTGTTGCAGGCAGCAACTTCGGTACGGAAGCGGAGAGCGGGGTATGCCGAAAGATCTTCGTGCCTTGCATTGCAACATTGACATTGCAACAGCAACCAAGGAACCTACGTGTAACAACAGCCTTCGAGACCGTTACCACCCCGCGTCCGAAACGAGCGACAACGACTGTCGTCAGAGAAAGTTCGATGACTCCTTCCATGGCAGGGACGGCGCGCTAAACGCCACGACGCTATTGGTGGATGCACACTGCTGGGCACAAGGCTGAAGCAACCACATGGGCTGGACAACCCGCATGGGCAGGCTGCAAGGTACGGGACGGTCCGCCAGGGCTGTGTCGTTTCCTGCGGTCGACTCATAGGTTCGCAGCTTTCGAAGATGACGCGCTTCTTCGTTGGTTGGTTGGTCGACTGGAACGTTGGCCGGTTATTCGCGAACACAATCCTGCAGCATCCAGGGCCGAGACTACTGGACGCGCGAGGTCACCCTCATCGGCAGCGCAGCACAGACGTGACCGCCTTCCGGAACGGAAATGTCATGGATCCCGTGACAGGTCTGGAACGCCGTCAATCACCACCCAATTCGTCAGGTTAGAGCTGAAGTTTTGCTTGCCGTGATTGGACGTTGGCCCAGCGCTCAACGGCTGGCCAGCCAACGCAGCCCCGTGCCACACTTGCCCATTGTTACCCCATGTTGCCGTACGGCTGGATTTCGCCATGTTCGCTGACATCATGCTCTGCCCATGCCGCAGTTACAAGATAAGGCAACGGAGGTTTGTGGTTGGGATTTTCGCGCTGCTGTAACCACGTGCTCAGGTTTGCGTCGATAAGCGCCCACGTCGACCACATCCAAAACCGCAAAGCTCTGATGTCATTCGTCGATTCGTGCCACCAATCCCGTGCCTCCAACGACTTTGCCCAGCGAATAGGGAGCTTTGGCCAACGTTCGAGAACGCCATCTTCGAAAATTTCGACGACAGCGCAGCTTCTCGTCATAGCTGTCACGTTGTTTTCCTTTTCGTCGCTCACTTCTTTTTCCGCAGTTTTCAGGGTCTCATGCCATCCCCAACTAATGCCTCCTCTTTCGGGGACCCCACAACAGATCAGTTCCCACCCGTCACGGAACCGTCCTGCTGTTGACATCATTACCAGCCACATTGCTGCTCATGTCGAAATTTCTGCCTCTCGACGAAGTCGCGGTGTGCACACGAGTCAGCGGTATCCACACGCAAAGCTTAGCTGGTTCTCAAGACTTTGTTGAGCACGGCAGACGTCATATCCATGTTTTGTTTTGATGCCGCATGCGTCATGGCATGGTTTTCTTTCTCGCGGCCGGCTGGATTGTGGTGGTTGAAGATGGCCGAGCAGATCCTACGTATGGATGGACGTCAGCTTGCGTAGGATCAGCTTCCGCGCAGCCTGCCTCACCGTCACCGACTCTGTGCGCAGCCTGGAAATTTCCTGGAGATGTGAGGCCGTTTTGCTCGCGAGTCCACGTCGTGCGTTGATGTTGTTGATTTTACCTTCGCTAGTTAGCGCTCAGGGTCTCTCGTGGCTTTCGCTCAACGTCCGAGCTCGGGAGTTCTTCTCCACAGAGCCTATGGACTTGGACGATCTTCAACGACGTCGCTTCGTCTTGCTGTGTGAAGCGAGGTCTGTTGGTCCTGGAATCAAGAGAGCTCGATGATGTGCGGCGAGTAAACCCCAAGTTGAAGACTCATCGCCGACTTTGCTCTACTCGTAGAGAGGTGCAAGAGCGCAAGAAGTTGTGTTGCAGAAAGCAAATAAACCACGTCATCCTTGTTAACACTCAGGCACTGGGGATGGTAGCACGATAGACAACACTTCAAATGATGATTCAAGATTCCGTTGATTGTCAGGAACATCTTTATGCCTCCTATGCGACTGGAATCACTCGGCCAGCCGCTGTGAGTCTTCAAAGTCCCGAGAATTTCTACTGATGAAGTCGACAACTCCTGGCTTTTCGATCATCTTCCCAAGGCGTACTATAATGGACGTCTCTCCCCCAACCTCGCCTGGCCGGTAGACACACCCAATGTGTTGGCAGTCAACAACCAGGTAACTCGTAGGCGTACAGTCCACACACCTTACAGCAACGACGACGAGTAGCAAAAGCCTTTTTTCCACCAAACACCCTGGAATGATCGGATCCTTCCTGCTCGACGGTAAATAAGGGCCCAAGCAAAAAGACGATTCTGCCACCGTTGAAGCGCGTTGCGCAAAATCCGCAAAAGTCCATCAAGAAGTGGTGGGAACGATTCGCGACTTCTTCTTCAAAGTGACTTGGGGCGATTTTCTCTCTTTTTTCTTGAAAACGAAACGCATTTTTGCCTCGGGGGCGGGCGGACCTTCGATCTCCCTCCCCAGTCTTTCGCCGATGTGCGCCGGAGGGGGAATCGTCGGAGCTTTGCGCCAGATCGCCCCCCGCTTCCAGTCCCATGAGTTTTTTTTTTTTTTTTTTTTTTCTCCCCGCTGAAAAGTGTGTGTGCGGGGACACTCACTACGAAAAGCCAACCCCTTTCATCGGCCATGTGGTCGGGAGGCTGTGGGACGGGAGGAGGTGTACAGGGGAGCGCGCGCGCACCCCAGCCTCGTCACACTGTTCTTTTGGGTGATCTCTCTGCCTGCGTCATGTGAGGTCGAAGGTTTTGTTTTTTGAACCCGGCCATCGGAACGGCGATGACAGTCCGGTCTCTGGGCCAAAAGACGTGGTTCGGAGTTCCCCAGCCAGAGTGCAGGAAAGCCCTCCCCCCGTCGGACTGCTCAGTGGGCGGTGCGAGATTCGTAGTTGGAGGATCTTATCTTCGTTGCGATCCAAGTGTTCGAGGGTCGAGCTTTTTTCAGACGAAGCCAAGATTTTTTTCGTCGTCGAGGCTCCTCTTCCGAACGCGTGCGCTCCGGTTCTTGTGCCCGTCTTTGAAGATGGGTCTCGATGCAGTCTGGGAAGGCAAGCGCCCCAAAACTGTGCATTCCTCGCGCAAAAACCAGCTCGAGAGTATAACGGTGATACGTGGGAGGCCGTCGTCGGATCAGGGGAACTGAACCGGGAAGTCGTCGTGTACAACTGTATATCTCGCTCTTTCGAAGCTCTCTTGTATGCGACTTAAAGCAACTCCGCGTGCTTGGCGATCTACTGGAATACTGATGGTATACCATCAGATACCCTTGAACTCCAATTCGGCAGCGGTATCGGCGAAGTGGCTGAACAAGCAAGGATTCACCTGGCCCGCGCCTCGGACGCCAATCACATTACCATCGGACCATACATGAGATACCGCACTGTGATGGTCCGAAGTGTGGCATAAGTCCGCCACTTCTCCAACCTTCCGTATTGCAGATTCGTTCTTGCTGAGAGCTGGGAGAATCATGTCTTGTGGGAATGATCCGAGCTTGTCGGAGGTGGCGATGAGCTTCCCATTCTCGTCGGGGACACAAATGTATTTTGCGTATGTGCGCTTGAGCAGTTGCGTCTTGAAAGCCGTGTTCTCGCTCTCGATCTCGCAGAGATCTGGAGTGCAGTCTTGATGTTCAGAGTGCTGGAAACTTCCGCTGTTGTCCGCGTGTGAGATGGCCTCTACTTTGGCTCCAAAATTCATTGATCCAGAACAGCATGCTGTAAAGCCCAAAATCAATGTCGCTATGTTTATCAGGCCGTATTAGATTTCGCACAATGGGACTTCGGGCTGCAAAAGTGAGGTAGTCAACCGACTCCGGGCGAGTCTTTGAAACTGTGGCAGGCACGGTAGCAAGCCAACGTTTCAATCATCCAACCTCGCAAAATTGTCCATTGGCACCTTGGTAGGATCTTCTCAAGCCTTTATCTTTCGTCCGGACATCTAATCGATTTCCGACATTTCGAGACGCCTGAAGTTTGACAAAGCCCGCCAACCAACTCTTGGAAGCTGAATCCCAATGGATATATTTTGTCCAGATCGTCCGCTTCGGATCCTTTCCCCCCATGAATCCAGTAATCTGGAAAGTCTCCAGATCTGGTCAAGTCTGGTTCATCGCACAAGAGCGAACCTCCGAAGGCTGGAACGCTGGACCGGTCCGTCGGCCACTCGGGACCGGGCATCTTTCTCCCGTGGATTTGATTGATCGACGAAAGAGCTGTTGGATCCATCGGACCGGAAATGGCGATGGACTTTAGGTCTTTGAGAGAGATGCTGAAGAAAGGTAGGTCCCCGCGCCGGGCCGGGTGCCATAAAGTGGCGGCTCGGCTGTGGCTAATTCACACGCTCAGGCAGCCATATATCTCATGCTTATCCATTGACATGCATAAGCAAGTCAAGAGTTTCGATTCGTCCAGCACGGGAATGAAAAATACGATCCCAGCCTACATACCCCTGCGCTACCGAGACCTCTCTCCTCCTTCCCTCATCATCACACAATCATCGATTGCGTCGGGACGGATCTCGGCCCACGTCCACGCTTTGCCCGCGCTGGCCGCGCGGAGAGATGCGTTGGTAGGCGTGGTAGAAGATGTTGCTGCGGTGCGGCTCCGGGAGGAGGGGGTCCATCGTTTCGACGAGGGGCGCCGGGAAGAGGCCGCCGGGGACGTGGATGCCGTAGCCCTGGGGAAGGCGGGTCAGGGGGTTGGTGGTGAGAAGGGATGGGGAGGGATGGTTGGGGAATTCGCTCTTGCTCCGCTGGGGGAAGACGACTAATTTTAGGGCTGGGGCGAGGGTGTCGACGGCGTTGACGACGCGCTCGAACATGGCGCTGTTGACGCGGGTCTCGACGCTCCAGTCATCTTCCTGCTTGTACGCTGCGGACCGGAGGGGTTAGGATGAGCGGCTCGGCGGGGCAGAGTGGGCGGAGGTACGGACCGAAGTAAAAGACGTGTGTGACGGTGTCGACGTCGTTGACTTTGTCCTTCAAGAATGCGGCGAATTCCTCGTTGAGCGGGTTGACGCCGGCAACCAGTTCGAAGTCTGGCGTATCGCGAGACGGCGTCGGCCACCACGAGTCTTCGAGTTTGAGAGGGCGATTCACCAGCGCAGTGATTTTCCCAAAGGTGGCGGGGGCAGGGTAGTCGGAAAGGAGCTCGTCGACGACGGCCCAGCCGGCCAGACCGGAGGCGCCGAAGACTAGTGCGTGGTTTCCAGACATGTCGGAATGCAATAAATGTTTGATTGCTGGAAGATGGGCTCAGTAGGTAGGTGTATATGTAGTCGGCCTCGGTGTTGCCGGATGCGGCAAGGCGCGAATGATTCATCCTGGGCGAACGCCACGTGCTAGCACCGCAACAGCTTGCGGACTCTCCTGCGCATCCTCGACCAGAACCTGGCTCTGTTCCGCTTCGCACACGCCCGCCACCCGTCGTCCAGCTGCATCAGCCAGGCCGTGTCGTTCGGGTCGTCCATGGCGCCCAGGTTGCGGAACGAAAGCAGGTGGATCTCATCAAACGCCGTCGCCCTGGGCTCCATCCCATTCCCTGCTTCATCGATGGCATCATCACCACCGCGACTGCAGCTCAACCTCTGACTGTACAGATACAGCGACGTGTTGCAGCCCTCGTACGACCGCGGGCACCAGAAGAAGTCGCTGCACGCGTCCGAGCACGCGTCCTGGCCCTTGGGGTGGAAGTGGGCGGTGGGGGCGCCGGCGAAGCGGAAGTCGTTGAGGCAGTCGGCGACGCGCAGGTGCGGGCACAGGCGGGCGTCGGCGGCGAAGACGGCGGCCAGCAGGTCGTGGTCGTCGACGCCCAGCCGCGCGCGGTCGTCGACGTCGAGCCGCACGTGCTGCCGGAACAGCTGCGTCGCCTTGGTGGTGCCAGCGGCGTGCGGTGGTGGCGGGCACGGGTATCCGCGCGTGCGCTCCGCCGGGTACCGCTCCACCCCGACGCAGCCCTCGGAGCACAGCAGTTGATGGTGGCCGTCGGGCGAGAGGCTTCGCTCGTCGCAGGCGCGCTGCAGCTCCGAGTGCGTCAGCCGCCGGTGCGTGCACAGGCGGATGTGCGAGCGGGAGCCGGTGCATTGCCGCAGCTGCTCGGGCAGGTGGCGTTCGGCGTGCGAGAAGCAGCTCTTGGGGTGCGCCGCCGAGCACGACGAGCACCACAGCTTCTGCCTCTGGCGCCGGGCCAGGCATTTCAGCTGCGTCTTGCGCCGGTCCCGCCACGAGCACGTGGTGAGCGAGCAGCTCGTGTAGTCGTTGCCGCGCATGCCTGTCGAGGCGTTGATTTCTTTCGTCATCATCGAGCATCGGGGCTCATCCTGGCATGCTGCTCTCTTCTTGTCGTCTTCCATTGTTGCGCATGCTCGGGCGTTGCGCGAGTCCAGGGAGTGTTGCGTGCTGAAGGTGGACACGACCAAATCATGCCTCAGCCCGGTCCCGACAGAACCCGTCTCTTTGCGACCGCCGCGCCGTGACATTCAAATAATATCAGATCCATCGCTATCCCTGAGAACGGCCCACCGCAAGGGCCGTTGGTCAGACCACGTGCCCGATTTTCACCGCAATTCGCGCACTGATCTCCCTCGACCTGATCGTCGTTTCCACTCCCACCTCCGAGACAGTCTAAAGTCAAGCCCTGCCACTACTATGTCTCCCACCGTCAGCAAGCGGTAGGTAGAAGCAACGCGTGTGCATGCTTAGTCAGCCGCAATGTCTTGCTTCGTCTACTCGCGTTCTTTTGATGTGGATACCCACCGCCTACCAATCCCCCAGTTAGAACTCCTCCAAGGTGACTCCGAGACCCCAATGCCTGGCATCTCTAAGCATCCGTCCTGAGCAAAAATCTCCAGCGGGGAAGGATCGACATGCGCGGCGTTGCGTTGCCAACACAGCATCCTTGACAACGCATCGCCGAGCCGTCTTTTCCGCAAACTGCCTGCCCGAGTAGGAAGATGGATTAAGCCTGCATGCTTTTCTGATCCCGGATTGGAAGCCGGTCAATGTTGCAGGTCCCCATATATTCAAGTCGAAGCACATGTCGACGAGGGAAGCATACTGATCGAGGTTGCCGGTGTATTGGTACGCACCCCACTCGGCTCAGATTGTCGGTTGCTGAGACTTCCAATCTTCTGTTTCTTTGCTCTTTCATGCGGGCTTCCCTCGATCGTGTAGAACAGGGCAGTCTGTTCTGAGGCTCGTCGTTTGAACTCGTTAGGGCCGAGGAGCCTTGACACTGATTGTAGGTATAGAGCTGAGAAAGACGGTGGAGGGATGCGAACACTGCCACGGGTCAGCCGAGGCGAAGGGCCGTGATGGATGCTGGCTCACAACAGGAAATAGAGCGCATGATGATGTTGAAGGAGGGATATCATGTCGTAGCCACTTTACTCTGTACGTACCTTTCGGTCAGCGATGCGCATCGGCGCATATTTCGGAAGCAGAAGATCTCATCAACACAGCTAAGGTGGTAGACGACATTGCAATGGTGGAGTGAGTCACCCGCAGTTTGTGCTGGGCAAGTGACTGAACAGCCCACCCCGTTGGATTCGGGATTCGGAGGGCTCCACTTCTCCGAGAGACAGCTGAGGAGCATCCACTACGGTGAAGCAGTATCCGCACATCTCCTGGCCTCTCCATTCCAAAGCCGGAGCGAATGCTGTGCCGGTAGCACAAACAACCATACGAGAACGGCGGCAAAGCTCCAGAGCCCAGATAAAACCCACGAACGACGAGCCGCAGACCGGAAAGCCATGCAGCTTGTAGCACCATGAACACCCCCAACCTTTTGGATCGTACGACGATCATCTCCCAAACGGGCAACTGTTTCATTGTCGAGGTTTCGCTTAAGCCTCAGCAGCGCCTTTCCATATCCAATCCCGTCCTTCCGCCGGTCATGCAAGCCATGCATCACGGGCTGCTGATGTCCGTCAACCGAGCAAAAACGAGTGGCCAGAACGAACGAACCTGCCCTACATGCAAGAAACAACGCTCCCCTGTCCGAAATAGATGAAGGCGAGCGGAGTAGAAAGTACCCACCCGCCAAAGCATTCCACCAATCGCACGCGCCAGCCGCGTTTCAAGCCCGCTGGCGGGCGACGGAGGAAAGGTGCTTCTCATGCCGGGCCACACGGGCCGCGCACCGGGTCTTGGCGCCGTTTGATCTGCCGCTGCTTGTCGGCACCGGCGAGGGTGCTGTTTACTTGGCGATGGAGGTAGAAAAGTAGGTTCGCAAGCACCGGTCCAAGTTGCCGTTTGTCGAGCTTTCAGGTTTGAAGTTCCGTTTTTCTGTTACCTTCCTCCGCCGAAATCGAGACACACTCGTCATGAGGTCGACCGGAAGCTTCGCTGCTGGCTTATTGCCTGTTTTGGCTAGCCTGAGCACGACGGCGCTCGCTCACGGGTACGCAATCCCCAACGCATCATTACATACGTCAGCTGCAATCTCTCAGTTGTGGAGTTCGTCGTCATGAAAGACGGTGTTTATTGTATTCGGCGATACAATGCTGACCAAACGACGAATCACCAGCCATGTCCAGTACCACGTCATGAACTCGGCCACCTACACCGGCTTCCTGCCCGTCGCCACGCCCGACTTCACCGCGGACCCGCCCAGCATCGTGCGCAAGATCGGCGGCAACGGGCCCGTCCTGGACATTGAGACGACCAACATCACCGTAAGCAAAGCACCACCCAACCCATCCCCGCCCCTCCCCAAAGCCCCCAGAGCAAAAAGACGCGAAAAATCGGGGCATCCTCGCTCACCCCATCATCCTTCCTCTCCAACAGTGCAACGTCGGCGCCGCCCCCATCACCGCCTCCAACGGCACGGGCTCCCTCACCGGCGCCGTCGCCGCAGGGACCGACATCACGTTCCAGTGGAACGAATGGCCGCACTCGGGTCCCATCATGACGTACATGGCGCGGTGCGACCCGGACTGCGGGTCCTTCACGGGCAGCTCCGAAGGCGCCGTGTGGTTCAAGATCGACGAGTGGGGGTACCGCGACGGCACGTGGGGCTCGCAGAAGCTGGTGGACGACGGGAACGTGTGGCGGTCGACGGTGCCCGCCTGCCTGGCGCCCGGCGAGTACCTCGTCCGCCACGAGATCGTCGCCCTGAGCGACTGCAAGACCGAGGGCAAGTGCCAGTTTTATCCGAGCTGCGCGCAGGTCAGGGTCGAGGGCGGGGGGGAGGCGGTGCCGGAGGGGGAGGCGGTGCTGATTGCCCTGCCGGGCGCGTATAAGACGGATGGCGTGGGCATTCTGTGGGATACGAATAAGCAGCTGCCGGCGGATTATGTTACGCCGGGACCGGCGGTGTTTGAGTGTCCGAGCTGAGTGGGGGGATGGTGGTGGTGATGATGATGATGATGGGGGAACGTGGTTTTCTGCTTCTTTTGTGCATATGTAGTTGGGTCACTCTTTTGTGGTGAGATTTTGATAAGATGATGATGATGATGGAAATTGGAATGACTAGCTAGCAGGTCCTACTGGATAACAACGAAAGACTTTTTGATCCATCCGCTCGCGCACTTTCCAACACGCTTCCTTGAGGTATGCGATTCTGAAAATAAAGAAAGAAAGAAAACAAACAATCTGCTCGCACCTTCCAATTTGTTAGTCGCACAAAACAAAGCTTCCAAACTCGCTCTCTTGAGCTACGATGCAATCTGGTGGACAAAAGGAAAAAAGAAAGTTCAATCTGGCTCCACACTCTCACTCACCCACTCTTCCCAATCCTAATCCCAACCCCCTCAGAGCATAAAGGCCACAACGGCCGCAACACCAGCCACACCAACCATGGCAAAGTCCACCGCCTTCGCGAGCGCCGCCGCACCGCCCGTGTAAGCAATCGGCGTGCTGTCGGGCGTGCTGCCGGGCGTGCCGACGGTCCAGTTGGCGCCGCCGTAGCCGAAGATGCCGACGGGGCGGCCGCCGCCGGGGGTCGTCGTGACGGCGGGCGACTCGATGACGACGTCGTAGCTGCCGCTGTCGACGGTCGTCGTGACGGCGGGCGACTCGATGATGACGTTGTAGTTGCCGCTATCGACGGTCGTCGTCACGACACCGGCCTCCTCGGTGTCGGTGTCGGTGCAGGGAGTCGTGACCGTGACGGTCCAGTTGGCGGGGTAGCTGTGGTTGTTGTAGTTGTTGGGGGCGGCGCTGCTGTCGTAGTTGGCCGTGTCGTCGGAGTCGCTGTCGTAGCCGGTGTCGTACGGGAAGGCGGGGGGTGTGATGGGGGCGGGGGTCGTGATCGAACCGCTGTCGTAGGGGAGGACCGGGGTCGTGATGGAGCCGCTGTCGTAGGGAAGAGCGGGGGTCGTGATGGAGCCGCTGTCGTAGGGGAGGGCCGAGGTCGTGATCGAACCGCTGTCGTAGGGGAGGGCCGAGGTCGTGATGGAGCCGCTATCGTAGGGGAGAGCCGAGGTCGTGATCGAACCGCTGTCGTAGGGGAGGACCGGGGTCGTGATGGAGCCGCTGTCGTAGGGGAGGGCCGGGGTCGTGATGACGGTGGGCGAGACGGAAGAAGAGGAGGAGGACGAGGAGGAAGAAGAAGTGGTGTTGTAAACGGGAGTGCTGCAGATCAGGGGGCAGCTGGTAACGGTAATGGTGCTGGTGATGGTGATGGGAGAACGGGTGCGGCTGGAGGACGATGTCGACGACGTCAGGGGGGACAGCGAAGTCGTGCAGTTGTCGGACGGGGTCAGGATGGCATAGTCGCTGATGCTGGCTGGAGGGTAGGGACGGCCGTGGCCGTGGCCGTGGCCGTAGTAGGGCGGGGTCACAGGGGCCGACAGCGAAGATGTCGTGCAGTTGTCAGATGGGATGACGACGGGAGAGCCACTGATGCTGGCTGGAGGATAGACACGGCTGTAGGAAGACGGGATGACGACGGGAGAGCCACTGATGCTGGCCGGAGGATAGACACGGCTGTAGGAAGACGGGATGAAGGGAGATACGCTGGCCGGAGGATAGACGCGGCTGTGAGACCCCGGAGTGGCGGGAGATACGCTGGCGGGAGGGTGGGGATGGCCGTGGCCGTGGCCGTGGCCGTGGTAGGGCGGGGTTACAGGGGACAGCGAAGATGTGCAGTTATCGGAGGGGATGGAAGTGGGCAGGGAGTTACTGGTGGATGAGTCCTCGCTGCATGGTTCGGTGGTGGTAGTGGTGGTGATGAAAGAGCCGCTGGGTGTCTCCGAGCCGTAGAAATAATCAAAGATGGTGGTGGAAGTCGCCTCGTCAGTGGAACTGGAGAAATGGTCGGTAATCGTGTCGTCAGTGGAGCTGAAGCCGTAGTCGGTGATGGTGGAAGTCGAGTCATCGGTAGAGCTGGAGTCGGTGATGGTGGAAGTCGAGTCATCAGTGGAGCTGGAGCTACCGAAGTCATCGTAGATGGTGGTTGAAGTTTCTTCGGCAGTGGGGCTACCATAGTCATCGAAGATGGTAGTGGCAGTCCAGTCGACCTCGTCGGGGAGAGCGACGGCGAAGACCATCTCGGCGGCGAGAGCGGTGGCGATGAAGTACTTCATTTTGGAAGGATTGGACTGAGGAGCTGAACGGAAGGTGGAGTGAGTGTTGGATGGAGGGTGGAGTGAGTGTTGAAGTGATTGAATGGAACGAAGTGCTTGAAGCTGTAGATGATATGAGATGAGATGCTTGCTGAGGATGTTGCTTTGAAGACCGGCAGATGGTTGGATTTATAGGATAACGTCGCGGCTCTTCAGGAATTGGCTAGCCACCAAGGCCGCATGCCCTGCGATAGTGGCGTCGCTGCTGTTGAGCCATACTTTGCGCAGGACCCCGAAAGCAGTGTACCAGCTGGGTGGGATTATCGGACTAGTGAGCGTTAGAGCCGCCAGGAACAGCCGGAAGCGACGTTTGCGGGGGGAAACGCGCGAGCCCCCATTCCGCCTTACAAGCCTAAAACAAATGCGTAGCCCCACGTTTTCCTTTAGCTCGAGCTGCACGGAGGGTCCCTGCCTTCACGAAGTCGAACCGTGAATTCCTCCGCTAGTAAGAATGTGGGCTCAATGTTCGTTCACCTTGAGTAGGTTTATTAAACGTACACTTTCAATCTACTTTTGCGAAGCACTCTCCGCTTTCTCAACGAGGAATGATGGCGGCCCTTCGTGTTGCATAGTGTTGAACGTCTAACTTGTGGACGAGATATTGTGTCTGCATGCGCGCTCTCTCCCATAATGTTTTCGGCGGGACCTGTCAGCTGCTCAAATTTTGAGCAAGTTTGATACTGGTTCGTAGAAGTAGGGTCGCAGCCTCGGAATGAATTGAACGTAGTGTTGTAGGATACTACTGAGGCTCACGGTGCAATACCGGGAGCATGATCTAGCCCGCTGTGGGGGATAATCTTTGGAATCTTCCGAGACATGTAATAGGATGACCACACGTGCAGAAGACCGCTCAGTTACGCAACTTGTTGGTAGCCGAGCTCTTCGGATTGTGGACGGCGAGTGACATCACTCTATTTTTGAAGGTTGTTTTCTGGTGTTATCCGTATAGACGATAAAGACGGTTGTGGTTGTGGGTCGCGCTGATTGGCAGCAAGCACTAAAGTGCCGGGTCGAATCCACTCGCGACCTTGGTAGAGCAGCACTCGTGGTATTTGGGTGTGCATCTCCGCTCGAATGATTGACTGTCATGAGACTTCTTCTGGCAGCACGAGATCAAGATATGTGACGCGTTGTCTGAGCGAACTAAGCCAAGATTGGCAGGTGCATCTACTGTTGCGTGGCCCGCATCGCTACCTTGCAGGAGTCCACCCATGCAGATATGACGTGACAAGAGGATATAAATTGATAAGAAATACTTGAATATCTGAAGTTTTGAGTCTGTCTGGTCTTATGAACATCGGAACTCATATCATTATCCTTCGACTCAAACTTTTTTTTCCCAAGCATCTTCAACAAGAAATCGATAACAACATTCAATAAATTTCAGGCCCTTCAACATGGCAAATGTGAGATTAAGACCTGACCCATAATTTTCTTCTTAGCTCGAATATCTTGACCATTAGCAACGAAATATGATAGCTAACGTTACGTTTCCTTTATCCAGTCGGATGGTGATTCCGCTGCTCGTCTCACGCGACACTCCAACCCCAGACTTGTACGTCATCCACGACAACCACCGAAGAGCAACACCCCAGAAAACATTTAGAACATCTACACCCGTCTCCAAAACAACGTCTCTAATATTGTTATATAGCCTGCACAAGGATTCGAAGTCGGCGACCGCGTTCAAATCGTGGCCGACGCTCAGCCGCAGAGCTACGAGATTACCGACGCATACATCAACAAGGACGAACGCGTCTGGATGTACTCCTTGAAAGGAGAGGGCGTTGACGAGGTCAAGTCGGTGAAGGAGGGCGAGCTTGAGCGATGAGGGCCGCACACGCATTCAGAGAAGGTGGGAATATGTAATTTGGGTATCTCAAATATCTACTTCCTCTGCCATCGCCTGCACACTCGCGCACGTTACATTTCACGCCTTCGTACCCCTAAATGGTCACTAAGCCGCAAAATCGGCACAACTGTCGCGTGGCCGTGAACCGTTACTATCGTTATACGGATAGTTTAGTGGACGCAACGGCCACTAGCCATCGGCGCCGCCCCATATTTCGTACCATGCTTGGAAAAAGTATGCAAGGCCATCGTAGCTGATGGTTGATTGACATGTCGATTGTTGCTGAGGCTGCGTACCGAACGAACTGAGAAGCACGCAGTCTTCCCTCGCATCCGCCTCGGATCTTGGCAGCCACACCTCTCCTCACTCTTCGTCGCTCTCGCTCTCGCTCCCCAAGTCCACGATGGTACTCTCCATTGTCCCGTCATATCCCATGCCTGACGATCTGCTGGAGCCAACGTCTTGATCTCGCGAGACACCGCTGGCCCGCTCAATCTTTGGTACGACGCGCTGGCTCGCTGGCTCGTCGATATCGGCGTAGCCATCCACGTTGTCAGAATGTATGATCTGCACCTGAGAGTTGTCGACATTGTCGTCGTCCTCCCCCTCTTGCCGCGCTTTTTGTATACGTCGGATCTTGCGGATGAGGGAGGGATCGGGTCGTAAATCATCTTCGGTGAGCATCTAAGAGGGTCAATCAGCTGCATCCAAGCATTGAACCGCAGCACCTACCTTGTCGCATCCGGGCTGCGGACACTGAATCGTCCTGAGACCGTCCCTGGCACCTCTCCGGTTGCTACCTCCGGTAAACGCATTGCTGTCTTGCAGGAGTCCTGCAATGTTTGCCCTCTCAAATGTATGCGGACACTTTGTGCTCGTGACTGGGTCCTGAAACTCCAGGAGGCTGAGAGGGCACTTCGTGCTGATGCGTTCGTACGCAACGGCGATGTCATCGTCGGAATCGTTGTCTCGAACCTGAGTAACGCCCGGCGCTGGGGCGCCCGCGCTCGTGAACCACGCGTCTGGGCGTGCGAGCGGTGGACCTTCGCCGTGGGGATAGGCGCCGTCGTGGACAGCGCGCTTGAAACCGACATAGTCGGCATGCTCGGAGTAACGGTTCGGTAGTGACAAGGATTGATATTTGTCCTTCTGGGCTTGGTATCGCTCCTCGAAAAGGTCCTTGGGCACGAGAGTCTGCACTTGCTGCTGTGTATCGCCGGGAAGAGTGGGGTCGAAGTCGGTCATGTCGTCGTCGTCGCCCCGGCGCTGGGTTTGGGTCATGCGCTGGGATGCGGAGGCATTGGCGACGGCGCGGTTCTCGACGTGGGAAAGCTCTTCTGCTAAGGCACCGGCGAAATACTGGCCATCAATGGTCTTGCGCACGGCTTCCTCCATGCGCTTGGTCATGGCAGTGACGCGAACATCGAATTGCTCAATGTGTTGGGCGCGTTGGTGGTCCACGTCGGTCAAGGAGTCGGGGTACTTCTGGATGCGCTTGACATGGCGGGCCTTGCGGTCGGTCAGATGATAGTTGATGGCGTTGGCATTATCGTTCAGAGCCTGCGCGGCCTGACGAAGGTGCCGCTCTAGCTTCTGGTGCTTGTGATCTCTCAGAATGCTGGCCAAGGCGCGCTGGCTTTGGACGTTGAGCGGGTTCTCAGGCGGCTCGTAGGGCGGAAGGTCCTTGACGGCGGAGGCGCTGGGGTCAGTAGTGGATTGCCGTGCTCTTACAGACATGGCTGAGGTCAAGATTGTGGATGAAGGTGCGGAGCGATGGCCGCAAAGACGCGCAGCGAGCGGGAAGACGCGTCGCGCTTACGCTAGCCCGATGTGGAATAGCTCGGCCCTGCCACCATCCACACCTTTCACACGCCTTTCATCAGACGGCTTCACCATCCGCTGGTCCTCCTCGTATTTTCGCCACGTGCTCCTACCATGCATCACAATGCGCCGAGTACTTGGCACCATCAACATGCACACTCCACTCTTGGCACGCCAACCATTCCTCTGAATCAACATTGACTATATATGAAGTGGAGCAACTGACTGGACAGCCTACACAGTATACGTTTTTCCTCATCGTGCTCGGCTTTGATACATGGCGACGGAGTGGACCGAGTCCGGTCTCAGCAGCTTGGCCGACGCCGTAGACGCCTTTGCACTCCGCGATATCCAACACACCCCAGCACCAGCGAACCCGCCCTCATCGCCACTCCTCCGCCTCCCCCGCGAGCTCCGCGACCAAATATACCGCCACGTCCTCGTCGAGCCGCCGTACTGGTACAAGCTCCACCAGCCCTCTTGCCGCCTTAACCGCAACCGTGAAGCCCGCGGCACGCCCATGCCCTCCACCATCATCGCGCCTCCCAAAAAACGCTTCGCCGAAAGACGCGCCGCCACCTGCCCCTGCGCCTCGCCTGCCGCCAGCTCTACGTCGAGACGGCGCCCGTCTTCTACGGCGGCGGCAACGCCTTCTTCTTCCGCGACCCGCTCGCGGCGGTGCGCCGGCTCTGCGTGCTGCACCGCGGCACGACGATCCCGCTGCCGGTGCCCAAGGCCGCCGCCGCGCGCCTGCTGCAGCCGCTTCTGCTGCAGCCGACCGGCCTGCGCGAGCTTTACGTCGACGAGCACGTCCTGGCCAGCAGGTACATCTTCCGCGACGCCTTCGCGGGGCGCCGCCGCCGCCCCCGTTGGCCGCGACCGCCTGCCCCCCCTCCCGGCCTGCGCCGGCTGCGCGTCGTCAACGTCGATGTCTGGCACCACCACCACCACCCGGAGCGCAGCACCGCCATCAACACCTATGTCCCGAATCGCACCACCGCCTGCCCCATCTCGCAGGGGACTGTCGTGCAGTAGGGAAGATCGCGTAGGGCTGACCGCAGATGCCGCGAATCTTTCATTGAGGCCGGCTTTGACGAGGAAGGTGGTGGGAGGGTTTGACCATTGCGTCGTGACTATTCATCTTTTTTTCTGGTAGGGTATAATGAGAAGCCTTCTTTATTTTAGAACGCATGGTCACCCTCTGTAGTGGGACGAATGCTGTTCCTGAATTTGTTAATCAAAAGCAGTCATGACCGACCGACCGACTGGCTTTCCGAAAGAAGCGATATCCCGATCAACCATTGATGAATTACTGAAATCGTTACTCATCTTTATATCTGCACATAGGAAGCGTGGAATGGCCACTTTGGTTATGTCATAGTTGCTGAGCTTGTATGTTTGGATAGAACCTGGGAAAGCGGTACTTTTGAATGAGAAGAATAACATAGCATACATGATTATTATTGATTCACGTGTCATGGATTGAGTGACACATAGCGAAGTCATATCATGCCACATCTGTGCGGGCTTGACTCATGAGCATTGTCCAGGGCACGCGAGCAGAAGCGCTTCAATGCCTCTCCAAGAAGACGACCCCCAGCGCCATGAACGCCTATCAATGCTATACTGAAAATGCCAGCCTAATTCAAAAGCACCGATAATTTTATGCACACACCATCACCACCCTAAACCATCCTACTCAGCTATCAATCGCAGCCAGGAACTCCCCTCTGCGCCTACACCTTAGCCTGCCATGCCTCCTCTCCAGCTGCTTTCTCTCCAAAGGATGGCCACCCCGCAGCGCCCTGTCATCATCCTCTGTCCACACGCCCGGTTCGTCCGGAAGCATCGCCAGACCCACGCTGCTTCTTCTCCCCTTCTTCGACTTGTTCGCCGTGTTGACCCGCATCCACCTGAGCACCGCGTCCGCCGCAGCCGTGCTGTTGGAGCACGTGGCGTGCAGGGCGATCAATATGTGCTCTTCGGGGAAGTTGTAGGGAGGCGCGAGACGCGAGCGAATGTACGTCTCGGCTTCGTCTGCGGTGGTCAGGTCGAAAGTGGGCTCAGTGGCCATTTCGAAAGACGTCATGACGGTGCCGCCCGAGGAGCTGGTAGGGCGCGTGTGCTGCTTCTGCTGACTTGGCGTGGACTTGCTGGTCCGTTGAGGGGTATAATTTACTGCCGGAGGTCGCTCTTCCACATATTCGTCCAAGTGAGAGGCTGGTACGGAAGGCCGCCGTTCCTCTTCGGCATCGGCATCTCCCTGGGCAAGTTGTAGCCACAAGTCTTCCTCTCCTCCTTGCTCCTCTTGCTCTTCCTCCTCCTCCTGCTCCTTTTCGTCTTCTTCCTCTTCCTCCTGCTCCTCTTCGCCTTGACTTCCATGATCACTCTCATTCTCGCCTTCAAAGAGCTTTTCAAACACGCCAAGCTCGTCGAGTTTGTCACCGACTGCCAAGACGGCTTGGCTCTCCGACTGAGGCAGATTCAAATAATGCAGTGTGTGCATTGCAAGGATATCCAACAAAGCCATGTCATCTTGTTCCTGTGGTCCATCTGGTTGCGCTCTGAAGGACTGCAGCAAGTCGAACATATCTCCATCACTGAGGTCCTCTAACGCATTCCGAATGCGGAGCTCCGATGGCTGACCTCCAACGTCACCTTGACTTTCTTCATAGACAGTGAACCCTGGATGAGACTCGTATTGCTGTGTCCCCGCAGGGGGAGTATTTGTGGGCGATCGTGATGAGCGTGGGCTGAGAGAAGCGTTGGCTACATCTTCCTGAGGAGCCCGGGCAGGGCTTTGGAGAAATTTCTTGCTGGGCGACACCTCAACGCTCTCCTGTACAGAAGTAAAAGAATTTTCGGCATCAGTGTGACGTCGTTTGGACAACGGGGTTGCCACATTATCCTCGCCTTGATCCGGATTAGTATCTTCCCGTCGCCGTTTCCCCAAGGCAATGGTTGAAGGCCTTTCGGTGGCTGTAGAATTGGGGATTGATGACTCCTCTGGAGCTCCAGCCATGTTGGTTCCTGGCTCTGCTGGTGTGACATCTGTTCTCGCTTCCTCTTCGTTTTTGATGCCGTTATTCAATCCCTCTGGCTGGACATCTTTTGCCTGCTCCTCTTCAGTGGGTTCCTCCTTGATTTCTGGGTCGGGTGGGGGAAAGCTCGGGAGAACGACTTCTCTGTAGTGCTCGATCCAATCAGTAACCGTCGCGGTGGTGCGATTCTGCTCAATCCACTCGTCCC
Organism: Diplodia sapinea; assembly: GCA_023087385.1. Lineage (NCBI taxonomy): Eukaryota > Fungi > Ascomycota > Dothideomycetes > Botryosphaeriales > Botryosphaeriaceae > Diplodia > Diplodia sapinea. The sequence goes on along the minus strand of JAJMYO010000333.1, from coordinate 4,069 downwards.
AAGCCTTGTCATAGGCACCAGCTCTGGCTGAATTCTTGAGCAGGTCTGCATAGATTGGCTTCACAAAAGTGTCAAAGTATCTTGCCCAATCCGCGCTCGAATGTGATGGATTTGCTGTGGCAAATTTCCCCCAAGCTTCTTCAAGACGTCCATATGGAACGTCCATGACCAAGTCCGCAGCGCAGAAGATCATATCAAATTGATCAAGGGTGAAGACCGCCAAGTTGGACGTGGGGTGGCTAATCTCTGGTTGCTTTGTAGTCTTCTTGGGGCTTTTGCGGGAGGTTTGAGCGGGTTGGACGTCGGATGGCGGCGACGGCGGGGGGTTCACGTTAACGGTCACGGTTCGAGGGGGTTTTTTGCTGAGAATTTTCACCCAGCGATCGCGCCATGATTGCCAAGTGTGGTTGCCATTCTGCGTGTGTTAGTGGTGCAGCCATCTCAATGCAAGGTGTCGGCATGGGCGCACCCTTCGCTCAAGGTCCTTGTATATGCCGGTGCCATTGATGCTACGTCCTTCGGCCTCGCACTTCTTGACCCACGCATGGAGCTCATTGTCATCGTCGGTGGAGAATGGTCTGCGTCCGTGGCGAGCAGGTTGCGCAGAGCCAGCGTCGCGGACAGAGCCACGGGGCGCACCGCATTGGAAGACGTCGGGATCTTGGAGTGCCTGGAGTTTGATTGACTCGTCGATGAATTTGTAGGATGTGCCGCCCGGAGGTAGATCTTTGCGTAGGTCGTCGACGATCAGGTAGTCGGCGTGCTTCTCGAGCGGGACGACGTCGCCGCCGTTGTATTTGACGCGTGCGATGTAGTCATTGCGCATGGGCATGCGCTGGGCGACCCAGAACTTCTTGCCGGCAAACAGGTCGCCGTAGACGGGCGGCTCGCGGCGAGTGTCGGTGATGACGAGCATGGCGGCGGCGGCGGCGGCGCCCGGGCGGCGCATGCAGAGGCAGGCTCGGGGTGGTGTGGTGGTTGTGCGGGGGACGCGTCGCGAGGGCTGCGCACTGGCACGACGCGACCCGCGAAGGTGCAGCGTGGCAGCGGCGCCAGGGCTGCGACACGGCCCCGAGCTTAGTGCTCCTCCCTGCGGGCCGGCTGGTTGCGGCGGTGCAGCGCGCTCTGCTCCACCACCTAGGCGCGCCCATCTCCCGGACTAGCCGACCACAAAATGAGCCGCGCGTTCCGCAGCGCAGCCTCTCCTGAGCCTCGTCAACTCTGCTGCCATCCCGGACGACTCCACGTTATGCGCATGCTTTGAACCGTACAGCGTGCAGCAGCTCCCCGCCCATGCCGCCATCATGGAGGCTCCTCCGCTGCAGCATATCGTCATCGCCATCGCCGCTCTCTCGTTCCTGGTCTTCACCGTTTTCTTTGGCCGTCTTCCCGTCTTCCGGTGCGTCGCCCGCCCCGTCGCGCCCGCCTCGCCTGCTAATTGCTGCAGCAAAACCCCGATCGGCTTCCTGCACCGCTTGATCTGGGTGCACTTCCCCGCCCTGCTGCGCCGTCTGGACGGCCTCGTCACCGGCGGCCGGATCTACAAGTACACCACCCGCACCTGGCACTACCTGCTCTACGAGAAGCATCCCCTGGTCCTGGTGCGTATCCACTGCCCCGCCGCCGCTGCCCAGGGAGCGCAAGCCTCCGCGCGTCTGCTAACCAAGCCAGATCTTCTTCCTCGGCCTGCTCACCGCCGCCTCGGGCCTGCTCCTCTTCAACACCTACACCCGCTTCCCCGTCTACCACCGCCTGCTCATCCCGCTCGTGCTGCCCGCGCCCTATGTCTTCACCTACCTGGCCGCCACCACGCGCCCGAACACCGCCATCAATGCCGCGAACCACGCCTCCCAGATGCAGGCGTACCCGTACGACCACATTCTATACCACCCCAACATGACGTGCCGCACATGTCACCTGCCCAAGCCCGCGCGCAGCAAGCACTGTCCCATCTGCAAAACATGTGTCGCGCGCATGGACCACCACTGCATCTGGGTCAACAACTGCGTCGGCCGTGAGAACTACCGCTGGTTCCTCGCCCTGCTGCTGAGCACCACGCTCGTCCTCCTGTACGGCGCCTACCTGGCTCTGATTGTCTATCTGTATCCCCGGGTCTACGACCGCTTCACCCACTACGACCATGCCTTCCCCGCCGGTCTGCTCAGCGGCTGGGCGCCGTGGAAACTGCGCCTCCTGGGCTTCCGCGAGGACCTGAACACCGTCATGGTCGAGAGCATCAAGGTGGGCGGCTTGAGCGTTCTGGGCGTCGGTCTTTTGGCTGCGCTTACCTGGCCTCTTCCCCTCGGCTTGCTGGCCTACCACACATACCTGATCTGGGCCGGCATGACCACCAACGAGGCGAGCAAATGGGCCGACCTGCGCGACCAAATGCGCGACGGCCACATCTATGCCGGCAAGCTCTGGGGCTCCTCCAACTCCAGCGAGCGCCCTCCCAGCCAGCGCGGCCACTCCAGCACTCGCGGCGGCCGCTACGCCCATTCCCGCGCCCGCGCCACCTCCAACAGCTTTGCCGAGCTCGGCTTCACGTCCGGCGAAGTCGGCAGGCGCATTGCCCGCGAGAACAGTCAAGCGGAGAAGAGCGCTGGCTCAGACAGCGGCTACGGCTCGGATGACAACAAGATTCATGCCAGCACCAACACGACGCGTTGGCCCAACAGCCCCTGCCAGGTCCTTGTCCGAACCGGCGACGGCGAGCCCCCTCGCGAAGTTCCGCAGCAATTGACGGGTCTTGTGGACGAAGAGAGCTGGAAGCGCGTGTGGCGTCTCGCCGACATTGATAACATCTACGATCTGGGATTCTGGGATAACCTTGAGGATGTTTTGCAAGGGTAATCGACTAATTCCAACCACCAAAAAGAACCGGGCCACAACACATAAAGAAGCCAGTCGATCATACATACATCGTACATACCAGCTTCTCATACATACGACACAACCGCAGGTAAATGCTAGCCAGCAAAATCCAGGTCAGTCAATCGGGTCAGTCACTCCTTAAAATCACTTGTCTTCCATTGCATTTGTACATGTCTGCATCAGAACGGCGCATGGGATCAGGCGGCAACACGCTTCCTTAGAATTATGTCTTGGTCTTCCAGCAGACCGTTCTCGTTTCGTTTCTTGCTCGTCTCTCCTTTGGCGCGGCGTTCTGGCGGGACCTAGATCGCTTGTTTGGTTTTGTTTTGTTCGTTCGTGTGTTATTATCACTTTGTCCGTTTTTGTCCCTTTTTCCTCCTGTTTGTACTCTTTTTCGCAAGCGTCATCGTTTGCGTTTGACCTTCGTCACCTCTCTCTGTCTCCTTTCCTTTACCGCGGCCTTGCATAGACCGGCTCGACGGCTATGTCTTGATTTTCCTTTTTTTCTCATTTCCTGCACAGCGTTTGCGTGAGACGTAGGACTGCTCGCGGTGATCATCATCATCACCGCGGCGGCCGCACGTACTACAGCAAACCGTTCTCATTATTGTAAGTAGCATGGATAATGCCCTGTTTCGGTATATACGTACGTAAACAGCAGGCATGTCCTCTGCCGCGAATGGGAATGAAACGCGTTCTGGATGTGTGCTCAGACTTTTCCGTCGTGACCATATGGATCGCTCGGCGCGCGCGCGCACAATCAGCCCTGCGTCATCATCATTCCCACATGGCGACACGAAAAAAAAAAAAAAAGTGCCGTATCGCCCCTCCCGATGGCCGTTTTCGTCAACAAAAGGGACCAGGCACCGCCGCAAACGGCTCCCAGCCATCCACCACCAACTGCCGCATATCCCGACCAACTACCGTGAACAGGGTCGACGGCATTCTTCGCCAGGTTCGGCACGTTAAATGACGGCAAGGGAGCTATGACCGCGCCGGGGTCCCCATCAAGTCGTTCATCATGCGCGCCATGCAAGTGATTTGCCGGGATCCTTGTTTTGGTCGAGGATCGACAGGGTTTGAAACGGGGAGAGGAGGAAGTATATATTTAGGACAGGGGGGGGGGGGGGGGTTAATAAATTGGCGTGGGGGTTCAATATTTGGGATTTTTTTTTTGGCGGTGCCGGGACGGGGA